>JASTWQ010000593.1:0-106381 GCA_035220615.1 Leptothorax acervorum
GTTTATTAGTTGATCATTGGATTTGTTCTTTTAATCGTTAAAAACCTTTGTAAAAATAACATTGCGAGTTTTATTGCTCTCATCAGGAATGAGTATCGTTTGATCCTTTGCCGAACCAATCCGTGAGAGTCCCACATATAATTGGCCGTGTGAAAAGACTTCGTTTCTGAGGTCTACGCCAACCACTTTGAAGGTTTGCCCTTGGGACTTATTAATCGTCATGGCGAAACACATTTTAACAGGAAACTGCAGCTTTTTAAACGCAAATGGCAAATCCGTAGGGACCATAGGTATTCTTGGAATTAATGCTATTTCACCGGCTGCAGGTCCTGTCAGAATAGTTGCCTTTATGATGTAAGGCATAAAACGCTTAACTTGCAATCTCGTGCCGTTGCAAAGCCGTGGTGGTTTAAGATTCCGAAGCAACATTATCGGAGTACCAACTTTTAATCTCAGTTCATGTGGAGGCAATCCTGCAGGGTTAAGAGAGTTGAGAAACTTGATCGGGTAGTGGATGACTTCATCTCTATTTACCATTGTGTCTATTGACTTGTATGTTTTACATTCGGTGGTGACTTTTCGTAAAACGGTTTTATTAATCTCCTCTGCGGCTTTATTTTTTGCAGTTACGATGACACGTTCGCAAAGCCAATTTGTTTCCTTTTGTGGTAAATTTTGAATATCTGGATAAACATTATCAATAATCTGATCAATAGTTCGAACGCAAGTTCCTACAATATCAGAAATGTTAATGTAGCCATTCTGAGTTGTAGAAATAGAGCCGTCACCAATTTTAAGCAAATACTGTGCAAATTGTTCTAAATTCTTGTCTCCTCGCAAATGAACCCGCATATTTATAGTCAGTCGAAGCTTTTTTACGTGCTGCCAAATCTCAGATTTTTTCATACATACTTTCATAATATCCGCACGTGTTCCTTTAGGCACCACTGGCAGAGTTTGCCTGAAATCACCAGTAAAAACAAATGTTACCCCACCCATTACCTTTTCTGATGTTCTCAAGTCTTTAAGGGTTCGATTGACGGCATCTATATGGGACTTGTGCGACATTGTACATTCGTCCCATACTATCAAGGATGCCTGTTGGAGAAGTTTACCAGTAACACCATTTTTTCTCACGGAGCATACCGAACTTTGGTCCAAGGACACATTCAGTGGCAACTTAAAAGTAGAGTGGGCAGTTCTTCCGCCACTTAGAAGAGTCGCAGCTATACCTGATGAGGCAACCGCGATAGCGATCTTCTTTTGACTTCTTACTTTCGCTAAAATCAACGAAATAACAAACGTTTTGCCAGTACCTCCTGGCGCATCTATAAAGTAAATGTTACCCTTATTATCTTTGATACTATTTATTATCTCGTCGTATACCATTTTTTGTTCTGTGTTCAGATTTACTTCGTTTTCTTGCAGATATACTTGTAAGTCGTCGATATTGTGTGCTGTTTCTTGTAAGTAAAGTAGATTATCTATGTTTGAATCATTGCGCTGAGGTTCTGGCAAACCAAACTCTTTCAAGCACTTTTCTCCATGAGTGAACACTATGTCTTCAAGAAGAATTAACCCCTCATTGAAAATCTCCTCTGTGAACTGAACTTCACTATTGTTACTTTGCTGTCGAACCCGATGTAAAATATCGTCGCATAGGTGTGTCCGGAATGCATTCCATAATTCCAAAGGATTAGACATTTCACAAAACATTAGCATAATGCTAAATAACTCTCTCATTTTGTGTGCACTTTCCGAAATAACTGCATCTGATAGTGTATCTCGCCAGTGCGTGTCACTCTCAAGCAAATTCCGGGCTTGGCACGCCGCGCGATAAGTGGGCATTATTTCCCCAGCATTATTTTACCGTCTTTAAGTCATTAAAAGACGTCGGTCCTCTGACGTGATGTAGGAGTAGTCTGAGGTAAAAGCATTCTGAATAATTAGGGTGTATAGTATACACTCGCCCTAATACTGTGTCCCGTTTTATACCTGGGCTACCATCTACATTTTGGCCCCGTTTTCTCCGTTGCCATTTTTTGTTAGACCATTTATAATAAGCCGGTACTTCGTGATAAAGCAAAGTCTGTGCAAATTTATCAACCACACACAGAGCAAAGAAGGCTGTCAGAGTGGTCTGAGGTGGATTTTCTATAACTTGCTGTAAATTTCTTTCAGTAAAATACACTCTTTGCCCATTTTCTAAATGGACGGATAAATGGACAACTGTAGGATAACGCTCGTGAATAGAAAATCCTAGTATTCTCCAGATACTTTCAGAAGTACTCAAATATCTGCCATTCAAATAGTTCTGAACCTCATCTCTTTTATTTTCAACGGCAAACGTAGCCGCATCATTACCTTTATTAATATACTTGCATATATATTTGATTGCTTGCACAGAATGGCAATATTCAACGTTGATGTGTGCAACGAAGCATCTGGAGAGAATCGGACAATATGGGACTACCCATTTATTATCAACTATGAATTTACAATGCGATATAGTATAAATATTTCCACCATCAGCCGGACATCTTCTTCTGTACTTAGGGTATCCGTCATCGCCAGTTTGTGTATACTGAAGAAAATCACGGGGATATCTTTTTGAACAGGTACCGTTTAACATGCAAGGTGAGAAGGAATTGACGGCTCCACATGGACCGTGGATCATATTCTTGCATACTATATCGTAAAGTAATGGATCTTCATCCTTATTTGGAATTTCAGCTGAAATAATGCTATCTATTTCATCAGATCTTATTTTGTCGACTAACCAGATTAAAATGTGGGCATGAGGCAAACCCCTCTTCTGCCATTCAATTGAAAACATATGGCATCGAACTTGACCGAAAATGTCCTTCTTTGTTATGGTGTTCATAAGTTGTTGTACTTTTAAGTGAAACACTCTCGCAACAATATCGTGTCTTTCACTTGGACGTTGACCGGGATACAATTCTGTTTTAACTTCAGGCCATTCTGGATTGCACGTGAATGTGATAAATAAATCAGGCCTTCCGTAATTACGAACGTATGTAAGGGCATCCTGTGTCCGCTCATGGAGATATCTAGGTGATCCCGTAAATGTAGATGGTAAAATAACCAGTTGCCCTATATCCGCCACATTAGAGTCTTCATTGACAGCATCTTTCAAATGTATGTAATTTTCAGCTCGTAATGTTTTTTGATGTGCCCGAATAAAATTTAATCGTTCAGTAATCATTTTTGCAGCCATGTCAACACAATATTGATTAAATAACTGGCTATATCTGTGTAGCGTGTTAAAGCTATTTTCTCTCACCATAAGTTTATAGGCATAGAACTGCATACAGGAAACCGTTTTGCGAGGATTATCTTGTCCAGTGGCTGGTACTATTTGTGGGATGCTGATATTGTAACCATCTTCCCCTCTTATGAATATAAGAGGGTATTGCATTGGATCGTAAGAGCGGTGAAGTTCAGATATTCTTTGAAATGTACTATCTCGTGATCGCAATACTATATCCCTAAATCCACAGTCTTCGTCAACCATCAACACTGCAACTTCGTTAGTTGTTGGAGCATTATAGCGACCTCTGTGTTCCCCAAGCGGCCGCTGTTCAGCATGAATTACAATTTTATAGTTATCTTTGTTAAGTGGCATTTGTTCAATAGCTGTTATAAAGCTACGCACATAACTATTATTGTCATGAAGAATATGTTGTAAAGTTTTCAAAATTTCTCTTTTGAGAGATGGTGCAGAATCATGTCGTAAAGTTAATTGTTCGTCTTCAGATGTGAAATAAATTTGTAGAAATTGAGCTCTTGTATCTGATGGAGGTAGTAGACTGCCAATCAAATGATATATTTGGCCATGCACTTTATACGTTGGCATGTAATTACCTTCTCTAACTTCTTTACCTCCAAAAGATGTCATTGCAAAACATCCATTGTATTTTTGAATGTTCTTCTGAAAATGTTTTGATCTTGGATCCGTTCCAATAAGTAATTCTTTCAGAATTCCTAATGGTTCATCAATATCATTTAGTTGGACGTGTCCATTAGAGCAACAAAGTCCCAATGACTCTGTGGACCATTTTTTGGCGCAACAATAATTACAAACTTTTTCCATTTTTCCCATAAAAAAATCGGAATGACCCAAATAATCATTACTTGATTGGTAACAAAACGCAGATCTAGGCCCAATGAATGAATTTGATGCATTTCTCGCATGGTTTACTTGACATCGTCGACGCTTTAAGCGTTCTTCTCTCTCCGGACTGGTCTCAGCGACTCTAGCCATGGTATATCGAAGTCTTCTTCCTTCTAAGTGCATTTCTCTTTCAGCACTGGTTTGAGCAACTCTGACTTGAGAAATTCGCAATCGTTTTTGTTCTAAACGTTCTTCCCTTTCAATATTTGATTCGCTAACTCTAGCTCGAGACATACGTAAACGTGAGTCTGACAATCGTGCCTCCCTTTGAGAAACACTTTCTAAGTTTCTAGCTTGTGCCAAACGTCGAGCGTTGGACGTCGATCGAAAAAGTTGTGATTTTTTTGCTTTAGGCATTTTTAAAAAATGTACAAAGTAATTAAACGACAACAAAATAAATACCTATAATTATTTACCGCCAAAAAGTAGTGAAAAAAAGGAAATTTTTTCTAAAATTCTTAAAGCGTCGTATTTTGGATTCAATAATCAACTCTTTACCAAACAATATGTTACAGCTAATTATCTTTGATAAAACCTGAACCAACTCATAAAATATAAAATTTCTCAAAAAGAACACTTATCTATAATAATAATACATTACTTAATTCGCCAGTGATAATTAACTTATCTATAACTTTTCCCGTCGGCAAACTCTTCCTCTTCGTTTTCCTCTTCCTAAAACACTGCAAGTCCTCTAATATTGTATATTACAAATGCACAATTACAGTCTTATATACGTCACTTTTAATAATTGCGTTAGCTTATGACTTTTATAATGTCATTCACGAAATAATCCTCGCAAGTTGACACGCATGAAACATGCCACGCATAAATCAGACAAAATCAATATATATGAAAGGCGAACACATGACTAAATTCAAGATAGATACAAAATAATTTTAAAAAAGAGATTTTATTTTTTTATACTAAAATTTTATATTTTTTAAGTATCCTATTACATTTTCAAATATCATAATACATAGAATTTTATTTTTTCTTCTCCTTCTTCTGTAGTAAATTTTGCTCATCCACATCTTTTTTATTATGCTTTCGCTTCCTATCCAATAAAGAATTTTTTTTAAGAAACGATATTTTTAAAAAGACAATAAATCCATAAAAATAAAATTTTACCGTAAACACTTTTCATGGCTTTTTTCCCTGTTCTTCCACTCAACATTTAATGTATTTTCCGCTTGCTCCCTTTCGTATGCTAACATAACGCTAAGCAAATCTTCGTCCATTCCATCATCCATAACTAAATTTAAAGAGAGATAAATAAATAGATTATACAAAAATACATTATGCTACTGTTAAACATAACTAATTACTGACTGGAAATATTTGTATCATATAAAGAAATCAAAATCTTTTATTTAAATTTAGTTCAAAATTAAATTAATTAATTAAATTCCATTTACTTTTTTGAAATTTATCCCTTTCATTGGAGTGAAGGCGCAAATCTTCCATATCCAGCAGTATTTTAAATTGACTTATAATACGTAAAGCAACAGAAATTAATTAATCTAAAATAGATATTGTCGTTTTGTAAATTGACATATAATGCGTGAAAATAGCAACCAAGTTTGTCTTTTTTAAATTGAGAATCAAAGATCAAATTTTTAAAAACAGGTTTTATAAATGTGAACAGTTTATTAAGCATTAAGTACATCGGAGAACATTCTCCTAAAGAAAATTAAAGAATGTTCAAATTTTTTCTAAATTTTTTTTTAATAGAAAATCATTAAAAGATGAGTATTATTGATCACTTTAGAAAAAAATTTAACCTATCGTCGCCGTCCCCAAGAAATTAGAAAAATTTTGATACCGGTTTCAAGAAAATCGGTTTTCTTAAAACCGGTGCTAAAGTTTGTCACAAAAACAAAGCTTTCTCTTTAAAAAAATTTAACTCATCGTTGCAATCACCGAAAAATTATAAAAATTTAGGCCCCTGTTTCAAGAAAATCGGTGTCCAAAAAATTTCGTGAAAAATTTTGGCACCGGTTTCAAGAAAATCGGTCCTTTAATGCTTCCTCTTGGATCATCCTCAGCGGGTGGAATACATAAGTACACACATACAAACATTTTTTAAAAATTATGATTTTTCGACATTTTAGAACATTGAAAATCAGTCCATTAATGAATGAGTAATTTGCTAACCAATTTTCTTGAAACCGGTGCTAAAATTTTTCACGAAAACAAAGCTTCCTTTTAAAAAAAAATTAAACCCATCGTTGCAATCCTCCAAAAATTAGAAAAATTTTGGCCGCGGTGTCAAGAAAATCGGTAAAACAAAAATCGAACCCCATCGTCGCCATCCCTGAGAAATTAGAAAAATTTTGACACCTTTTGCAAGAGAATCGGTCCATTAATGAATAAGTAGTTTGCAGTCAAACAAAGAGACAGACAGACACAAAAATGCTATAAATTAAAAAATATTACTTTTTAAAAAAAGAACCGCCAAATTAAATTGCCCTATAGCACTCCTGAGATTTCAAGGAACATGTTGGTATAAGTTTTTTTAAAATCGGTCCAATAGTTTTTAAGTTATTAACGTTCAAATACACACCACCCGTAAGAATTTTATAGATTAGTATAGATTATACATATATTGCCAATTTTTTCTCATTTCTTTAAACTTTATTTTTTATAAAAATGCAAAGCGAAAATTAATTTTTAATTATTTTTAAATTTTTTTAAAAATATTTTTTTTGTACATACGAACAGAGATTGTACAAAAGAAAGAAAACATATATGGATATATTTTATATATAATTATATACATATATTTATGTTTTTATATAAAAAAATTTTTACAGGGATACATCGCGGGGGACTAGACTTGCTTTTGTATATGCATGAAATCCAGTAACTTCAAACTTGCGGATTTTTCTATCCTACAATGTTTATCCTTATGATACTATATGTATGAACAATTGATCTATGTGTAAAACAATAAATGCGGATACTGCGGCTGGATCTTAACGCATAATAAGAATGTATTACTACATCCATGTTTTTCTAAATATGACGAAGCCACAGATGCAATCGTCGTCGATGAAAATATGGTTGTGACTATAGGTAAGTTTATGGTCATTTATTAATATAATTAGCTAGGTAAAGGGTCACAGAGCCGTAGCAAAAGGTGTTAATGTCTTAAATTTTAATTAGGTTAAAGTATGACAATTTTATATAAACGTTTTATAAAAAGTACGTAAAAAGATTAATATCAGAGAGTCGCAAAACGCATAATACAATATTATGCGTTTTGCGAATCTCTGATATTAATCTTTTTATGTACTGAGGATGGCCTGATGATGTAGGACCAAAACGTTTAAAATTGTCACACTTTGACCTAATTAAAATTTAAGATATTTACACCTTGTTACGGCTCTGTGCCCCTTTACCTATAATTATTGATTTTTAAGTATTATTACTACAAGTAATTACTACTGTAATTATGGAGCAAATTTAGAAAACTCTGCTGCTTTGTCCCTACTTTAGTACACTTTTGGGCCAGTTTTTCAATAGTCGCTTAACTTTAATTTTAGCTTAACTCACTCTTTTTCTCTTTCTTATAACTATCCCTTTTAGAAAAAGATCAAAAGTGAGTTTAGCTAAACTTAATTCAGTTTAAACGACTATTGAAAAACTGGCCCTTATAATAGTGTTCTATATAATTTTATTGAAGAAGCTCCTCTCTCTGTTTATCGGATCTCTCTCTTTCTTCCGCATTATGGTCGGATTTATTTGCAGTTATTAAGTAAATAAGTTTATATATATTATGGCAACGCGTGTATATTTTTCAGGAAATAAATTTTCTAGTATAGATGATATCGATCTTCCCGTGTCGGAACAGGATGCGGATGAAATGACGGACCAATGGACGAACGACGAACGGACGAACGGACGAACGACGAACGAACGAACGACGAACGAACGACGATTGACGAACTTTTAATAGCATGTGTTGCCCAAAAACCCGCTTTGTATGATCACCGGTTACCGGTTGCCGAGCGGACATTATTAAAAAAAAAATGCTCTGTGGCAAGAGGTCTGCAATATGATAGGAGGTATATATAATTGTATTATTATATTCTTTACAATTAACATTTATACAAAAACCAATTAATTGATGTGTGTTTTATTTTTACGTATTATATATATATGTATGTGCCAAAAAATATAATCTTTTCTGTAATAATATTATCTTTAATATCACAAAGGAATCATGGACGTCGCCGCGGTAAAAAAAAGATAAAAGTATTTAAAAGACTGTTATGCGAAAGACAGGAAAAAAACCAAAGAATATATCCCAAGTGGGTCGGCAGCTTCTGCAACACGAAAGAGTACTTTCCGCTTTTATGAGGCCATGAGTTTCTTAAGCGATTATATGGAACCAAGACAGTATGTATCACTCTCTTAATGAATAAGAATTGAAAATTTATTAATGTATTTTTTTAAAAATAAGTTTTTATAACAATCTCTCTAGCAATTCTTTAACATTGAAAGGTATATCTATAGTTATATATTATTCAGATATGTTATGAACTAATTTCTTAACTTTTATTTTATTTCTTTATTTTATTAGAACAGTAAGTACTCTGCCCAGAAATTCGTCGATACCTGCATCATCGTCATCGAGGTCACCGATACCACCACCGTTATCACCGATACCATCCACAACAGACCTCAATATATCGAGGAATCGATACACTGCACCGATGGCGCCTGCGAATGCAAGGAAATGTTCTACGTCAAGCTTGAATGACAGCTTTAATTTACCTTCATCGAAAAGTATGTAATTATATACTATTGTATGTATAATATATATATTTATATATATACATATATATATTTAAGACGTGACACATTAAAACAAATAATATATATATATATACAGGGTGTTTGAAACAAAAGTACCCAGCCGAAAAATGGGGGTAGATTGGGTCAAACCGATACGAAAAGTCATGTACCATTTTGCAAGATTCGCAATAGTTAACGAATTATTAATTGATACTGTTATGTATTTAACTTTATTATACAACTGGTTCGATATTTCTATATATCTTTATATGTATTCCGGAATACACTCGGGACCGTATTCCTGACTCGCGAGATCGCCGGTTGGGGCAGGACTCCGATCCCCGCGTAGTCCGCACGCATGTTCGGTTCTCCTATCGGCGATACGCGGATCTAATTGTGTCGCTAGCCGCGCGGCCGCGAATCTCCTAGAAGACGCGCGCTATTCGGAATAGTGAACGCGCGCTACTTACGCCGATATATAACATCTCTTCTCCCCGTAAATGAATTACAATATTAATGCGATACGTAATTGCCGAAACGATCCGGTGGGTTTCGCTTTCGTGGTGGCCGTTCATGGCTCGCAGGTGGTGCCTTAGACGCAGATGATACATTGGTGTGGGTAGTTTCATCTGACGCCCCTTCCTCCTCCTCCTCGACATCCGAAAGCGTATCCTGAACATCTTGTTGTTCCGGAGGTGTTCTCGACAGTCTCTCTCTCTCTGATAACAAGTGCGGTGGTTCACGGGGTTCGTTCTGATTCTTAGAACCTAAATTTACAGCCGGGCTTCCATAATCCAACATTTGCATTTGAGTGTTGTCAGCCGTTGCCGCACCTACCGCTCGCATTTGATTTATGTGTCGTTTCCAAATTTGGTTGTTTTGCAACTGCACTCTATAATGTAATCTACCTAATTTTTCAATTACTGTTCCAAAACGCCATTTAATGTTTTTATCTATGTATTCGCGTGCAGCTACTCTCTCTCCTATCTTGAATTGTTTAATCGTTATATCGTTTTTGAGCTTCGGCTCCAATCTAGGGAAGATCAGGTTTAATCTACTATTTAGATTTCTACCAAACATTAATTCTGCTGGCGATTTTTTAGACTCCTGCAGTGGTAAGAGTCGGTAGTGAAATAAGATTTTTTGCAAATTTTGTTTAACATTTTTATCTGTAGTCCCTAATTTCCGTAAGCCTTGTTTCAAGGTTTGAACAAAACGTTCTGCTAACCCATTTGTCGCCGGGTTGTATGGCGCTGTGCATTTATGAAAAATACCATTTTGCTTTAAAAAATATTGGAATTCTTTAGAAATAAATGTTCTGCCATTATCCGATACTAATACTTGTGGCAATCCAAAGGTGGTAAAAATTTCCCGACACTTTTCTATAGTTGTTTCTGCGTTGATATTTTTCACAATATGCACTTCGGGCCATCGGGTATAGACATCGACCAGAACCAAAAAGTTATACCCCTGGAAGGGTCCCGCAAAATCTACATGTATGCGTTGAAAAGGTTCTGTTGCCGGTTCCCAACTATGTTTAATTTTAACGCTTTTAGGATTATTACTAAATGTATTGCATGCGCTACAATTTTTTGCTAACATTTCGATATCCTTATCTATACCTAACCACCAGCAAAAATTTCTACTTAGATTTTTCATTTTAACGCAACCGTAATGCCCTGCGTGTAACTCTCTCAAAACTCTACTCGTTAAAGATTTTGGAATTACTACTCTTTCTTTTCTAAAAATTATTCCTTCTTGTAAGGAAAATTTGTTGTCCTGGTAACCTAATGATACGAGGCTTTTTCCTTGTTCTAATGCATTGACTATTTTTGCTAGTGATTTATCTTTGCGTGTTTTTTTATAAATCTCTTTCGCTGTTACTGGTAATGTTTCTAAATTTTCCATTAGAAATACATCTATGGGATCGTACTCTCCTATACGCTTTTCTGCTATTGGTAATCGCGAGAATCCATCCGCATTACCGTGATCACTTGACTTTCTATATTTAATCGAGAAATTAAATGCCTGTAAAAATACTGCATAATGTTGCATTCGCATCGCGCTATATGCTGGCAAACCTTTTTGCGGGTTAAAAATCTGAGTTAATGGCTTATGATCTGTCAGTAGTGTGAAATGATTACCGTACAAAAACTGGTGAAACTTTTTAATACCAAATATAATCGCATACGCTTCCTTATCTATTTGGGCGTACTTTCTTTGTGTTTCTGTAAGTGAGTTTGAGGCGCACTGTATCATTCGCTCGCTTCCATCCGGGTATACGTGCGATAATACAGCACCTACACCATACGGGCTAGCGTCAGTGGCCAAGACAATTGGCAACTTTGTATCAAATGGAACTAAGATTTCATCTTTCTCAAATTCCGCTTTTGCCCGTTTAAACGCTCCTTCACAATCCCTTGTCCATTTAAATTTAACATTCTTTTTAAGTAAATTGTTCAAAGGGCGTAATAAGTCACTCAGATGTCTAATAAATCTCCCGTAATAGTTAATCAACCCGATAAATGCTCTTAGTTCTGTGATGTTGGTAGGTCTAGGCATTTGCCGTACCGCTTCAATTTTATTTTTCTCTTTGGAAATTCCTTTTTTACCAATTTCGTAACCACAATGACTAATACTGTCTTTAAGAAATTCACATTTATCCTCGTTGATGCGTACATTATGATCCGCCAATCTTTTAAAAACTAATTCTAATCGTTTCATATGCTCTTCCCGGTTCTTTCCCGAAATTCTTATATCATCCAAAAATACCGCGATTCCTGGAATTCCATTTAAAATTTCTTCTATTGTTCGTTGCCAGATGGCTGGCGCTGATGCTACTCCGTACATCAATCGGTTACTTCGGTATAACCCTTTATGTGTATTTAACGTTAAGATCTCTCTATCCTGTTCGTTTAACGGTAATTGTAGATACGCCTGTTTTAAGTCTATCTTAGAGAATACTTTTCCTTCCGCCATTGACGCGAAAAGTTCATCAGTTGTTGGTAAGGGGTGTTCATCCACTATTAACCATGGATTTACTGTGACCTTGAAATCACCGCAAAATCGGATTTGACCGTTCTTTTTCAGTATCGGTACTATGGGCGTGGCCCATCTTGAAGACTCTACTTTTTCTAAAATTCCTGCTTGGACTAATTTTTCTAATTCAACTTCGACTTTTTCTTTTAGTCTAAACGGAACCGTACGGCTTTTTAAAAATACCGGCTTGGCATTCTCTTTTAATTTTAAATGAGCTTCTACCTTACGCATGGATGAACATTCCTCACTTATTAACTCGGGGTATTTATTAAATAGTTGCTCTAGATTATCGCAACTTTGCGTCTCCAGCGTTTTAATATTTTGAATTTCTTTTAAACTCGATTTTACTTTTTCTAAAATTTTTAACTGATTGATCCATTCTCGGCCTAATAATGGATTTCGATCGTAGTGAACCACATACATGTTCAATTCGCGCACGTCATCTATATCGCGCACCCTGACCTTGACAAATCCTAACGGCGCAAACTCCTGTTTACAGTATGAACGCAACCTTAACTGTGTCTTCCGTATAATTAACCGTGGAAACATTTTCCGCAACCATTTTTCGCTCACCAGAGTAACCGCCGCTCCGCAATCTACTTCGAAGCTGACTTGCCGCTTTTCCAGACAGAGAGAGACCGCAAATTTATCCCGGAAACGAGAGTGTTCCATCTCGTCCAGTCTAAAAACTTCTTCTAACAGTTGCGTTTTACACTTCTTCTTGCAGACTTTCTGCAAATGCCCTAGTCCGCCGCATTCGTGGCATTTCACATGTCGAGGAAGAGTGCAGTCAGGCGCCAGATGATTCTTTCCACACCTATAACAAGAAACGTTATTATATTTCGCATTATGTGTCGACTGTGACTTTGACTTATAATTTATGTTTTTTCCATGTTTGGAATCCCGCTGTTGTCCCTTGTGTTTGGCCTCGTCGTCCTTCTTCTTCTTCACCCCTCTGGCGCCCGCTCCAACGAAATCTACGGCCGCTGCTGTCTCAGCTTTCAGCTCATTTACCCCCTTCTCCGCCAGCTCCATCCCGCTGGCGGTCTTCAAGGCTGATTCCATCGTCAAGTTCGCTGTCTCCAATAACCGTCCTTGGATCCGTTGGTTCCGCAGCCCATACACGAACTGATTCCTGAGTTCAGTTTTTAAATATTCTCCGAACTTACAGTGTAGCGACAGCTTTTGTAACGCTGCCATGTATTCTTGGGCGCTTTCTTCCGGCAATTGTAATCGTTTTTGAAAAACGAATATTTCCGCTATCTCTAACGGTTCCGGGGCGTAATATTCCTTTAACTTGTTCAGCAAGGTGTCATAAGGAATTCGATATGAATCCTCGGGATCTAGTCGATCGCACAGGATTCCAAATGCTTCTACGCCAAGGAAATGTAATAAGTACGCGACCTTCTCTTGTCCCTCTTGTATTCAAAATACTCTAAACGCTCCTTCCAACCGTTGCAGCCATCTTTGGAAAGTTTGCTGCTTCGGATCAAAAAAATCCACGCAAATAGTATTGCGTCCGGAAGCCTGTTCCGTTATCTGCTGGGTCAGCGGTCCGGGGGTGATTAATCCGGAGGTTTGCGCGCTCAGGTCCATACGTCCTTCCGTCGGCATTCTTGTCGTATATCTAGCCGTCCTTCTAGAGCGTTCCGCGCCACGCACTCAATGTCCACGTGGCTTCTCCGACACCAGCACTCACGCACTCCGTGCGTATCTTAATTATCACTCCTTGCCCAATGATTAATTAAGATCCCATCCTCGTCGCCAATTGTTATGTATTTAACTTTATTATACAACTGGTTCGATATTTCTATATATTTTTATATGTATTCCGGAATACACTCGGGACCGTATTCCTGACTCGCGAGATCGCCGGGCAGGATTGGGGCAGGACTCCGATCCCCGCGTAGTCCGCACGCATGTTCGGTTCTCCTATCGGCGATACGCGGATCTAATTGTGTCGCTAGCCTCGCGGCCGCAAATCTCCTAGAAGACGCGCGCTATTCGGAATAGTGAACGCGCGCTACTTACGCCGATATATAACAGATACGTTTGAGCAAATGAGCGCATGAGAAGCGGTAGGCCAAACTCGGCAGACATGTAAAATACCATTTAATACCATAAAATGGTATTTTACGTGTCTGCCGAGTCCGTGAAACAAAAGTACCCAGCTGAAAAATGGGGGTAGATTGGGTCAAACCGAGACGAAAAGTCATGTACCATTTTGCAAGATTCGCAATAGTTAACGAATTATTAATTAATAAGTCTGAGCAAATGAGCGCATGAGAAGCGGTAAACCGAACTCGGCAGACACGTAAAATACCATTTTATGATATTAAATGGTATTTTACATGTCTGCCGAGTTCGGACTACCGCTTCTCATGCGCTCATTTGCTCAGACGTATCAATTAATAATTCGTTAACTATTGCGAATCTTGCAAAATGGTACATGACTTTTCGTCTCGGTTTGACCCAATCTACCCCCATTTTTCGGCTGGGTACTTTTGTTTTAAACACCCTGTATATACAGGGTGTTCTAAAAAAGGGGGGCCAAAATTTAGGGAGATATTCCTCACACCTCAAGGATGAAAAAATGTTATATGAACATGGGTGCGGAAACGATTTTTTCAGGAGTTATGTTGAAAATATTGTTGACTGTATTACTTACACAAGAAACAATTTAGGATTAATCATTATGTAAACAAGTAACTATAACATTAAAGGTCAAATTTTTCTGATTTCTGCCTGGCAGATAAGGTCACAACCTCATTTAGCCGTACTCATAAAAGAAGCTCTAACTCCTGAAAAAAGCGTTTCCGCACCCATGTTCATATAACATTTTTTTATCCTTTAGGTGTGAGGAATATTTCCCTAAATTTTGGCCCCCCTTTTTTAGAACACCCTGTATAATTGTCTTTTAAATGTTTACTACAACTTTGTTTCATTTAAAGTATAAGGGTAAATCAATATATATAGTGTAAATTATAAAAATCGTGTAAAGTAATATACATTTTATTTGCCTTACATTTTTATTCCTTTCGAAAATTTTAATAAGTTTTTTATGTCCTTTTAGAAAGAAAATCATCAATTAAAGATGTAGGCAGTTTAGACGAGGCCTTTATTGCGGCAATGGCCGAGCCAGTAGTACAAAATGATCCGACATATAACTTTGCGCTAACCATTTATTTATTTGTTTCCATTAAACTTATGGTGGGACTTCTGCCAAGAAAAGAAGATCTGTCCTTTTCAAGCGTCGGTCGTGAGAGTTCTTGAATTCTTAACGCGTTGCCTAAGTCGGGTAAGAACATACGGTACACTAAATTCGTACCGATCAGCCCTAGCGTTAATCGTGGGGGGAGAAATAGGACAACACCCGGTTATTAAAAGATTTTTTCGGGGTGTAGCAAATTTACGGCCTTAGGCTCCAAAATACGACGAAATTTGGGACCCTGACCAAGTATTAGTTTATTTAAAGACGCTCTGGCCTCACGAGACACTATCGCTGGAATTATTAACTAAGAAACTAGTCATGTTGTTGGCTTTAGTTACGGCACAAAGAGTACAAACACTTACAAAGATAAGAATCAGTAATATTAGGAAGGTAGGAACAGAAATAAGAATAAAAATATCAGATCAAATAAAGACATCAGGTCCAAGAAGGACCCAACCGATGTTACAGTTACCGTTCTTCAAAGATCAACCGCGTGTATGTGTGGCAACCGTGCTATGTCACTACATAGAACGCTCGGCAGGTATTAGAGTTCAGAACGAAGATAGGTTGTTGCTGACATATAAAAAGCCACATCGTGTTGCGACAACGCAGTCAGTTAGTAGGTGACTTAAAAGCGTAATGGCCAAAAGTGGAATAGACATAGATAGATTTGGTTCACATAGTACAAGACATGCCGCTACATCGGCAGCATTTCGTAGAAAGGTAGACATTGAAACGATTCGAAAAACAGCAGGCTGGACACCGAAATCGAGCGTGTTTGCACGATTCTATAACCGGCCAGTAATGGAAAATACAAGTGTGGCTAGATCTATTGTTAATTCAGTATAAGTTTAAGTCTAGAGTTAAGACAAAGTCTCTGTTACTAGTAGCTTAAGTTCTAAGTGTTGTACTCAAATACAAATTGCATTTAACTTTAAACAACTACCTATTAATCCAGAGGACAAGACGACGCAGCATAATTATACGATCAAACGAACTTACCTAAGTGATGTTCTATCGTGATTATGCTAGTCGTCTTGTCCGAATAGATTCAACCCACCCTTTTATTCCCAACCCGGTGGATCTATTCGATATGCAATTTGTTGGCTTTCAAATGTAATGCGGTCATGAGGAAACGGACCTGCCCTCTATAGATGGGGGCACGAAATTTGAGCGGGAATTTAAAAACTGTGATGGATCGAGCAACTGGCGTTACTACCTATTGATCTATTCGGACAAGACGACTAGCATAATCACGATCGAACATCACTTAGGTAAGTTCGTTTGATCGTATAATTATCTACGAATCGCATCCCGCGATGGAGTAATTGCCGGACGGCAAAGCGCGCCTTGTAATTCTTTTATGACGATCCGTGATAGACCGGGAGCCAGCGACAAAAATCATGTATGATCGGTATCACGACGAAACTTTTTAGGACGATAGCCGGTGTCATGCGGAATACGAAAACGCAAGTATGGCGGCCTGCAGGTGTCGCTTTTGCACAGCGTAATTTTTTGAATGTGGTAAAAAAACTGTGTTTTTTGGGGAATGAGCAGCAATCTGATTCTTGTTTTATATTGTTTATTTGTGAGCAAAAGTACGCGGGCTGTATGCGCCATACCGATATCACGTCGCAAACAGTCCGCCATACTGATGAAAACTTGTCGTTTTTTTTGGACTTCGTACACCAAGATAATTTTTTGTGGAGAGCTAGATTTTAATTGTTTATCAACGAATATGAACATGCCATACCGTTTCGGAGTCTCTGAGTACTCGCCATACTGACGCAAAAACGTCATTTTTTTTCACTAGTGCATGTATCTTAGGCACCAGTATGGCGGTTTATTTTTATGAAGATTATGCTAAAACGTGACAAGTGGTGCACCGCCATACCGATAGTTTATTTTTTTTTTTTACTAGTTTTATAATAACATTGGTAAGTGTTGTAAAATCTTTATTTATTTATTTTTTTTCAATAAAACATTATTCTTGATTAGTCTTACAAACTTGCAAATATACTTACTTCACTTTTTCATAAATATAACAGATTATCGGATGATTTTACAACACTTACCAATGTTATTGGTAGGTTATAAAAGAAAAGAAAAAACAATCGGTTGTGTCTGTGAATATGCTTTGACTATAGTAAATAGTAGCAATTGCGGATGGGGCTAAGTCAAACCTTAATGTCACCTGCATTTAAAGAAATTCCTCTGGGACTCCCCACCTGGGACCACCAGACCTACGAGTCTGTTCATTTTTTTTTCTTTTGGATCTTTAGTTTCAAGCAACATACACTCCCAGGATCCGTATCTTTTGTGGGTTAATGCAGGACAGTGGACATAAAAAACGTAAGACATAAAATGTGTAGGCTGTCCTCACTTTCTGTCCCGGATAATCGACAAATCTTTAACTCACAATCAGTAAGTCCGAGTAAGCCCTGGAGGTCTTGTGAGAAGGTCAATTTTAGTTTTTAGTTTGTCTCTATTCATGGCCAAAAGTTCCTTCGTCCTATTTAACAAGGGATTCTTAGCGGTTTTGATTGTCTGCAGCCACCCACGGCCTACGAAGAAGTCAGCTGCTTCCACTCCAAGCTCTTAATGGCTTTTGCTTCCTCATAGAGGAAGCTTTGTTTTCATAAACTTCGTATATGGACTTTTGATCGCATATAAAGCTAGGTCTAATCAACCAAATATTAAAGAAAAATATATGAAATAGGGGTAAAAAAGACCAAAAAAAAAATTGTTTTTTAGTTTTTGACGCCAATGTGTTCAGAATGTTCTAAAACGTCGAAAAATCGCAATTTTAAAAAATGTTCGTATGTATGTATGTCTGTGCCAAATTTACTGAAATTTCTATAACTCCAGAACTGATCAACCAAATCTTAACCAATTATATATGAAATAGGGGTAGAAAAGACTGAAGAATATAATAGAATTAGAAAAATTGCGAATATTTTAAAATTTTAACCTTTAAGGGCTACATCTGAAGTCTCAATAATTGAGATTTTTCGCAAATTGATGTTTTTTGACAATTTAGTATTAATTATTGGCAATTTTTTCTAATTATATTATATTCTTCAGTCTTTTCTACCCCTATTTCATATATGATTCTTTAAGATTTGGTTGATTAGATTCAGCTTCATAAAGCTTCTATGTATGTACGAATTCTCCGAAATTTGAAATGTCAATCAAATTTTAAAGAATTATATATAAAATAGGGGTAGAAAAGATTGAAAAATTTAATAAAATTAGAAATAGCCCGATATCTCAAAATTAATGGAAATTAGAGCAAATTGAAAGCCAAATTGAAATATTTACTAATAATTATACATAAAAGAAAAAATTTGGCTTCCTCATAGAGGAAGCTTTATGAGCGAAATAAAATGTTGATTAAGCAATATGCAAATTAATAATTTGCATACTTCAAAATTGTAATGTGCAAGTTTCTAATTTGTATACTTAAAAATTATGAGAAAGCGATGTGCAAGTTTCTACTTGCTCACTTAAAAACTATGACAAAGCATTGTACAAGTTTCTACTTGCTCACTTAAAAACTATGACAAAGCAATGTGCAAGCTTCTACTTGCACACTTAATAACTGTGAGAAAGCAATGTGCAAGTTTCTACTAGCACACTTTAAAACTATGAGGAAGCAATGTGCAAGTTTCTACTTGCACACTTAAAAACTATGAGGAAGCAATGTGCAAGTTTCTACTTGTTTTTTATTTAAAAAAGGGGACATTGATAATCCATTCAGTTGGGTCGATCTGAATTCCTAGTTTTGCCAGCATATCCACTGGGTATGATGATTCGATTAATATTTTACTGGGAAATTGTATATCTTTGATGCTTAATATACAAGACAGCTCATAAAATTTGCACGAAATCTCAAAAGTCGTTTTCAATGAAAAATCCATAGCATGATATATTTCTTTAATTTTAAACCTCGATCAATTATATTGTAACGCTTAAATAAAATTTCTACATTAAAGATCAATTTGAAATTATTTCAAAAATCCAATTTGTGAACTATTCAATTTCTTGAATCTACTGGTTTTTTCATTTAAATGTTACTTTTCTATTTTATTGAATGTTGCTGAAATGCATATAAGCTGGTTTTTGCATCGCATTCGAATTTTACTGCAAATCCACCCGCGATATGTTCTTTACAACTCAAACTCGAAATTTTGCTATAAATCCAGGATAGAATCTTTCATCCATCGTAAATAGAGGTAGTAATAATCGAGCGTGCTCCGAGCGGAAAATCCGGCGATTAATTGGACGTTGTCGTACTAGATTGCGGTGCATCGATTAACGACACTTGTGCTCTAAAACGCGATAATATATCCGCGTTTCGCGGAGGGGGACATAAAGGTGCGCACCCAACACGGTTATCCACTATGAAATAATTAAGGGGAAATCGACCGCGAGGCCCCGTTGGACAACATCGAGGGGTTTCGCGTATAACGCGAGGGGGCAACGTTGCGTACGCGTTCCTGCGACTTTCTGCGCATCATTCTTCATTACTCACGTCAATTCGAGAGACTCGCGGGTGTCGTTATTCCTTTTTTTTTCCATGATAAATTTTAATCTTTTTACGTCTGCCGTATATATATTTGCACAATTCCATCCTTGTGCATGCTATTTCTACATATTGTTAATCATCATGCGCACGTTGCTCACCGATAAGATAAGAAGCCAAATTAATAAATATCCACTAATACTTCAAAGAAAAAATTTGGCTTCCTCATAGAGAAAGCTTTATGAGCGAAAAAAAATGTTTATTAAGCAATGTGCAAATTTATGATTTGCATATTTAAAAATTGTGAGGAAGTAATGTGCAAGTTTCTAACTTGTATACTTATGAACTATGAGAAAGCAATGTGCAAGTTTCTGCTTGCTCACTTACAAACTATGAGAAAGCAATGTACAAGTTTCTACTTGCTCGCTTAAAAACTATGACAAAGCAATGGGCAAGTTCTTACTTGCACACTTAAAAACTTTGAGGAAGCAATGTGCAAGTTTCTATTTGTACACTTAAAAACTATGAGAAAGCAATGTGCAAGTTTCTACCTGCACACTTTAAAGCTATGAGGAAGCAGTGTGCAAGTTTCTACTTGCATACGTAAAAACTATGAGGAAGCAATGTGCAAATTTCTACTTGCACACTTAAAAGGAAGCAATGTGCAAGTTTCTACTTGCACACGTAAAAACTATGAGGAAGCAATGTGCAAGTTTCTACTTGCACATTTAACAATTATGAGGAAGCAATGTGCAAGTTTCTATTTTATACTATAATCGGTTACTACTTGTATATAAATTTACTGATGGTCCATCTTTAATAGTTTACATTTTTTTGCATGTTGTTTTAATTAAAAAAAATTTTTTGCATAACAAAAATCTTTATCACAATGATAACATACACCTCTATTTACACCTTTTGTGAGTAAGTAATCGTCTTGCAGGCCTGCAGGAGTATCAACGCGGCTTGTTTGAAATATCCTGTGTTCTTTTAAGTGTGGTCTTAAACCACTAGTTCGTGTCGAGTGATCAAAACGCCTCATTCATTTACGGCATTTTATTTATTAAATAATTGTTTTTCTTAAGTTGTTAGTTAGAAAATCTGCAAATAACTTTAAAATAATAACTTTTTAGTGTGACGTATTACTTAATAATTAATTTTAACATACACTTTAAAATAGCAAAATAGAAGAAGAAAAAATAATAGATAAATTATACACACAAAAATTTTCAAAAATTAATACATAAACTATTACGCATTGGACAGAGTTACTGTAACTTGTATTTGTGAATGGGGTGTACTATAACATATTAAAAATTCAGCAAAATCTGACAGGTCAAGGGTTGGTCACCCCCTTGTAAGTGCAGTTATCACAAATTGTGTAGCTTCGGAAAGAAAAGTTTGATCTAAAAAAAAATTTTGTGTTAAACATATCTTTCTTTATCTCCACAAAAAGCAGCAAACGTAAAACGCATTTTAAATTTTGCTATCGCAGATTGCTTATTTATTTTGTGAATCTATCTAAACGTATCGCTTTATTTACAGAGTTTAAAAGTTGAAGTTTCGTTCTTTCATAGATGCTAAAATATTTTCATCATCATCATCAATGGCACTACAGCCCATATCGAGCCTTGGTCTCCTTCAGCTTTCTCTTCCAACCGTCTCGATCCTGCGCTGCCCTCTTCTAGTTGTTATTTGCGAGGATTTCCATGGCATCTTATTTTACGTTATCTATTTTCAGACAAAAATTGTAGAGTTTTAAAAGGGATGTATGATGGTGTTATTGGTTTGACTTTTAGATGAGGTTATTTAAGTGAAATAAAAGTTAACTTTATATTTTTTAATAAGATCCTAATTTTTTAAACATCTACACCCAACTTTACTTTGACATAAATAAAAAATCTATACAATTACACTAAATTTTATGGACCTTAAGTATGGACATTAAGTAAAACGTGGTTCAACTCTCCCGGACTCCCCCTATATATACAGGGTGTCCCAAAAAGCTCAGTTACCGTTTCACTGACAAATTCTGTGGGATATTCTAAGAAGAAAATTCTTATGCGAAAATGTTGAGGCTATAATAGTTTTTGAATTATAAGCATTTAGAGTTAGCGAATCAGACCGCCTAAAGTTGGCGCGCTCAGGTGTGGTACATCGCATAGCAAGTAAAGGTGCTCCTGTGCATTGACTCAGTTTTTAGATATTGACATAATTCTTCAAACGACAAGGAAATTACTTTGAAGCTTTGTCTTATTTATCTGTGATTGCTCAATTTGCTGTACATAAAGATTAATGCAAGCATTACGAAATATCAATAAATATGTATGCACAGCGAACTGTCAAGTTTGTCAAATGAAGTGTCACAAGCTAGCCCACCTTCACTTGCTATGCGATGTACCACACCTGAGCGCGCCAACTTTAGGCGGTCTGATTCGCTAACTCTAAATGCTTATAATTAAAAAACTATTACAGCCTCAACATTTTCGCATAAGAATTTTCTTCTTAGAATGTCCCACAGAATTTGTCAGTGAAACGGTAACCGAGCTTTTTGGGACACCCTGTATATTCCACGTCTTGGTTGATTAAGATGGTCTTTCTTTTGTTAGTCGTTCTATTTGGAGTACTTTCTTGCCCAACGTCGTTTTCTTTCCCGTCGTTTTTCTGCCGCGTCGTTTGCTTGGGTTTGTAGCTCCTCTCATGCAGAGTCGGCTTTAGCAACATTGGCGCCCTGGGCAAGATTATCGTGGCGCCCACTACCCTGCAGAGAATAACTGAACAATAGATTATAGATACATACCAGTTAACAACGCATATGAAAATTCAAAGAACTTTCCTTTAGCTTTACCCAGAGCTAACCACGTGGACGTAGAAAGTTTTTGAAGCTCCTTTTTTGTTTTTTTGTATTTTATAAATATTTTTTAGATTGTTTTTTATTTTTAAAATTTTTAAATTTTTTAAATTTTTTGCCGGTTCCCTAGAAGATAAAGGTTAAACTAGAGTTTTTATAGATTACGGAAGTCTAATAAAATTTTACTTTTCGGGCCTTTTTGTCGGCAAACACTCGAATCAAATCGGCGAAATCCAAGTTGTCGGCAATTTCATTTTCAATTGAAAGAGTAGCCAAGTTAGTAAGTTTTGTTTGTGAAATCGTTGATCGTAGATATGTTTTTACTAACTTATGTTTCGAAAAACTGCGTTCTCCACTAGCTACCGTTACAGGTATAGTCACCAAAATGCGAAACGCAATCCATACATTCGAATATAGTTCTTGAATATTGTGCTGTTTAATAAAGTTTAAAACGTAGATGGGAGTAATATCATCGTTATCTGGAAGAAAATGTTTAAGACTTATAAGTTTATCACACAATAAGTGACCATCTATATCGGAATCGGAACCAACAGTAAGTTTTAGTTGGAGATCAGCACAGAATTTCAGAAGTTTATTTCTTTCAGGTATCTTTTTTACATTGTACAAAAAAGACCATGTTTCTGAATAGTCATGTAACTGTTTGAACCTTTCTTTCATCGACATTAAAGAGGTGTCCAACAATTTATTGAAGAATTCTGTTCAGCGTATTGCCTTGTATATATATATCGGATTAATTTGTCTTTGTTTATTTTAGATTATAATTGCTTTCTCCAGCTTGTTTGATTTTGATTAGTGCCGATTAGCACATTTAGTTATTAGTTGCGCATATTTAGTTATATTAACTTGCATATTTGATTGTTAGTTGCTAATTGTTAATATTTGCGTGACGTCGGTGGATCGCGATCGGGACAATCTTGTGAATCATGCGACTCACCAATTGGTGCTGCCATCGTTGATCCACCGACGGCAGCGATTACCCCCAAAAAGGGAGCAAGTACTCGCTCGCGGCTCGTTTCAGGACCGCGAGCACTCACTCATCGTCAAACTCTCATCGTAAAACCGCACGAAGTTTCGGACGTCCGACCGCGATCTTCCCCCCACTCTTGGGGACCGATCTTTCGCCTGCCTCGCCTGCTTGCACTTTTGCCTGCTTTGTGCCTGCTTTGTGCCTGCATTTTGTGCCTGCTTGCCGCCCCGCGGATCCTGCTGCATCCGCCTGCACGCTGGACCGGCAGAATCTGACCACCAGGGGACGGAGCGGGGGACAGGACGAGAATCGGCGGAGCCTACCGGGAGACGACGGACGCCCAAACGGTGAGTCGCTTCTCGTTTTCGTTGCATGCGCATTTTTTTTGCCAATTAGTCGTGAGGGGAATTATAATTACCCCCCCTCTGGTCCTCCGAGTATAGAAAATCTCGCCCCCCGGGGATAGCGTTAAGACCCCCCCGCACAAATTCAATTTCAAACTTTTTCTTTGGGGATTCGATGGGTTCGTCCGTGGCCATTTCACCAGCTTGGCGTTTTATGCGTCGTACTCGTTTCATTGGCTTAAAAACAGGCTCGATTTGTAGTTTTTTCGCCAGGTCACTTGCTGTCACAAGAGCTCTTTTAAAACCAGTTTTTCGGTATTCTTCTAAGAAATTACAACAGTTTTTCAGCATTTCTGTGCATTTACCGAGGTCCACGGTTTTTGATTGCAAAGATTTACTCACGATATTGACTTGAAAAAGAATGTCGTACCAAGCAACTAGGGAAACTATGAAGCCAAAATCTTTCAACTGTTCTGCTAGAGTGATTGCCTCGTGCGAGATAGTAACATCACTTTTCTCAGTTTCATTAGCCAAAGTTACTAAAGCATCATGAACGTCACAAATTTGATAGCGGACTGCTTTTACACTGTTTATTTTTGCTTCCCAACGTGTGTCACTCAGTTTTTTCAAACTGTAGAGTTCTAAGTGATCGGTTAGGATTTTCCATCGATTAACAGAAGCAGAAAACAGTGTGAACAATCTCTGCAAAATCCCAAACAAAGTAACTGGCTTCACCGACGATTTAGCAGCGTCACACAGTACGAGATTGTAGCTATGGCAGCCACACGGTACAAAGAAAGCCAAGGGGTTTAAATCTAAGATTCTTTTTTGTACGCCAATATTTTTTCCCTTTATGTTTGCTCCATTATCGTATCCCTGACCCCTACAATTGTGCAGTTCTAGTCCGTGTTTATTTAGCACGTTTAGAATTACTTCAGTAAGCCCTGCGCCAGTAGAGTCACCGACAGGAACGAATTCTATGAAATGCTCCTTTATGCTTATATTGTCATCTGATAAGTCAGCGAATCGAATTATTAAAGAAAGTTGTTCAATATGACTTATGTCTGGAGTGCAGTCAGCTATGATGGAATAATATTTGGAGTTTTTGGCTCGCGATACAATTTCAGATTTGACTTTTCCGCCCATCAGATCTATTAATTTATTTTGAATATTCTTTCCGCAATAGTGGTCCGAAATATCACCCGCCATTGCCAACTTCAAGTGTTCCTGCATGATTGGATCAAACTTTCCTACTAGTTGTACTAGTCCTAAGAACTTCCCATTGTTCGGTGTATATAATTTGTCCGAAGTTCCTCTGAACGCCATATTATTTTCAGCGAGGTAAAGAATAATATTTATTAACCAAATCAAAACATTATTCCACCGCAAAGTTTCTTTGCTAATCAATTTTTGTTCTTTGCAATTGATCGTTTTTCCTCTCTTCAATCTCATTTCAGCTTCAAACCACTGATGGTAAAATTTCTTATGAAATGTGCTGTTTTCATGTGCTTTCAGAATTTGAGACAAATGTTTCCAGTTATTATATTTTTCAGACACTAAATTTGATACCGATTGACTATCGAAAAACCGACAACAAAAACAAAAAACTAGATCTTTAGAAATAGAGTAAATTAACCAACGACGCGGGATTTTTTCAATAGGGTAGACGTACCATTTGTGGCCACTTTAAGCGATAGCTTACTATTAATTTGAAGATAAGTTTAAAATAAATATATATGAGCACCTAGAAAGTTGATCGACGTCATCCGGAGGGTATAAGGAATCGAATTATTACGAATAAAAGTTTTTTTTACGCATAATTAATCGCGAAAATAATATATAATCAGAGAACCCCCTATTTCACCAAAAGTGGCCACAAATGCACTATTTTTGGCCAGTCATTGTACTATTTGTGGCCACTTTGGACAAAAAATATTGACAGAAAGTTTATAAAACAGGTAACCCACGCAATTTTATTTAAATAATGGTTTATTCAAACGACAAAAGCATTTTATGCAACAAATAATATATTCCAGTAGAAAATATATAACTATCGATAATAAATCTTAGAATATATTCTGAAAAACAAAACCATGTAACGTCGATTATAGCTGCACTATTTTCTCTTTTTAGCAGTTTTTGTTTCTGCAGATTCTGCTTTTTTTTGTTGCCTTTTCTCTAATTTCTCGGCTTTAATCTTCTTGTTTAGTTCCATTCTCGCTACTCTTTCCTCTTTTCTAATACGTTTTCTCTCTTCCTCGTCGCGTTTTGCTTCCTCTTTGGCCTGCATCAATTCGATCCATTTATCGGAAGTTAACACCGAAGGTGTATGTTCGTTGGTCCTGTTTGATTTTTTCGATTTGGTCGTTTGCTTTTTTGGCCACAGAAGTATCGAGTTCAAAACTTCATCTACCGATTTTTTGCGGATAACAATGTCCGAAGAAGCGAAATCAGTGACTACACTCGTACTAGGACGCGGATCCGTATCAACATTTTCAGTCTGTGCCGTTTGATTCAAGACTTCTTCGTTTAATATAATAGGTTCTTCATTCTCGGATATATCATTTTGGATAAGGGCATAGGAATTATCGGATCCTATATCATTAGATATGGGAACAACAGGAACGTCGGAATATCCTTCGGAATGATCGAATTCCATGAATTCAGGAGGATGTTTGTCTATCATAATGAAAAAATCCAATAACATGTTAACTGATGATTTTGACTGTTACCCGGAAAATAACGTAAAGTAAAAATCAATGAAGAAAAAAACGTAGACAAGAAAACAATTTGAGTGTAAAAACGCCCAACAACAGCTCCTTAATATGATTGAAAATCTCAGAAAATTGAATAATGATAACAGGACGAGTGAAAAAATCACAACACCAAAAAAATTGAATAAATAAAAAATTGATTTTCTTGTAAAAAATAACATTGTAGTAAAAATAACTTAAAAAAAAATGGAAATTTGAGTATGAACTTCAATACGTCACCTAAAAATTTCTCAATCCGGTTTACCACCTTAATTGCATGTACCTATATGTAACTAATTGAGCTTCCGTTCTCTTTTAGCAAAATTACAATTTAATTCTTTTTTTTTTCCTATACTTACTAAAGCGTGTGTCAGACGAGGCAAACTCGGGAAATGGGATCTGCAAAACATTTTCTACAGAGATTTCGTCGATTACCGTTAACCCGGAAGCTTCTGCGGTCGATTGCGTAGGGACGTCGAGTGCTACAAGGTTCATAGGTTCTTCTTGCTGCTCCAGACCCTTGTAACCATCTCCGATAGAAAACGATAAAAAATTTCTTATCGTTTTTAATACGGTTTGTGAATCGTTTATTTACGGTACTCTATCAGAAATTCACGTTACAAAATACTTGGGATCCTATCGTAAATGTCTTATCAGCTATACATCAGTTTTTATCGTTTTTAATATGCTTAGAGAATTGTTTATTTACGGTACTCCATCAGAAACTCACGTTACAAAATACTTGGGATCCTATCGTAAATGTCTTATCAGCTGCACATCAGTTTCTATCGTTTTTAATACGGTTAGTGAATCGTCCCTTACAGAAAAAAAACACTAAAAGTACTCATTAATAAATTATTGTAAATACTGGCAGTAATATTTTGGCCGGTACTTCAGAAATACTGGGCAGTACTGGATTACTGGGAGTAATTTATTACACAGAACTACTGATGCTTAGTTTTGAATTACCGGATATTGAGTACTGGTGAAAAATTACTGAAACTACTTGCTGTGAAAAGTAGGTACTGAATTACAGAATACATATTAAATCGTCATGAAACTTTACAGAACATGATATTATTTATAATCGGTTTTAATGCAGGTATGAACGGAGGCCGAAAGAAAGCATACTCCTCAAAAGATTACATCACTTATCAGAGGCCCGAAGAGTGAGCTCGCTCTGACTGACGATCCTGCAAACGCTGAAGCACCTCGCGAAGACGTCTCTCTATACATATATACGGATCGATGTTGAATCTTGAATACGGGTTACGGGCTCGGCGATGCGCCGCATATTGAGCGCGAGCCGTACTATTCCCGGCGCGTAAGCCCGCGCTGTCGTGCCGCGCCGCACGGTCTCCGTCGTATGTTCATAGCGGACAGCAAGGGCCTATTGCACAATAATTTCCAATTAATAATATTAGTGAAAAACAAAGCTCTTTCACTAATATTATTAACTTGTAAATTATTGTGCAAAAGGCCCCTACCGCCACATAATTTATAGAGCAAAACGAGATAACAGGAAAATGATGATTTCTTATAATTAAATAGTTATTGTTAAATAATATTTTAAGTAAATATTAATATTAAATAAATGTTTTTTTAAAATTATTATAGTAAATAAATAATTATTGTAAAATTAATATTAAATTAATGTCAAATAAATGTTAAATATACGTTTTCTTTAAATCATTATTGCAAATAAATAATTAATATAAAATAAATATTAAATTAATGTCAAATAAATGTTAAATAAATGTTTTTTTAAATTATTGTTACAAATAAATAATCAATATTACATAAATATTATATTATTGCCGAATAAATGTTAAATAAATGTTTTTTAAAATCATTATTGTAAATGAATAATTTATCAAATTAAATTTTTTATACGCTGGCGAAGTAAATGTGTTTCATCGTGTTTAAATAATTTATGTAAAATAAATATCAAATAATGTTTAATAAATGTTAAATACATGTTTTTTCAAATTATTATTGCAAATGAATAATTAATATAAAATAAATATTAAATTAATGTTGAATAAATGTTAAATAAATGTTTTTTAAAATCATTATTGCAAATAATTAATCAATATAACACAAATATTAAATTAATGTTGAATAAATGTTAAATAGATGTTTTTTTTAAATCATTGTAAGTGAATAATTTATGCCATAATACGGATTTTATGATTCTAGTAATAAATGACTCCTGTCATCCTTAAAAGAATTATATGAATTCAGTACTTCAGGCGTTTGCCGCCCCAGTGTTGAATCTCATCTATACCAATACTTAAGTACTAGACCAAGTAATGAATTACTAGGAAAACTACTTACTCATTCTATCAGTACTTCACGTCTAAGCTCAACTACTAGAATCTCTAATACTTCAGTACTTTTTTACTATATAAGCAAATACTGAAGTACTTGTATCAGTACTTTGAATCCCGGAAGAACTACTAATAATACTAGATATTACTCATTTGCCAGTAGTTAAACTACTGACTAAATACAAGAATAAAATACTAATCGCCAGTAAAAAATCACCAGACTCAGTAATAAATTACTGACCAACCAGTAATACTTTTCTGTAAGGAGTTTATTTACTATATTCTATTAGAAACTCACGTTACAAAATACTTGGGATTCTGGCTTGAGATTCTGGGATACTTGGCTTTCAAACGATTCAATTTATGTCATTGATATACGATAGAAAACGAACCGATTAGCTGCCGTACAGAAGATGATAAGTTGTCTGTCGGAAAATCCTGATAAGAAACAATAGATGTGTCGGTTCGGTTAAGTTGTATAAATATCGACGAGATGTCTATCGTTTTAACCTTATAAAAACATATGCAAAGTAGAGGGCTTTCAAACGATTCAATTTATATCATTGATATACGATAGAAAACGAACCGATTTGTTGCCGTAAAGAAGATGATAAGTTGTCTGTCGGAAAATCCTGATAAGAAACGATAGATGTGTCGGTTCGGTTAAGTTGTATAAATATCGACGAGATGTCTATTGTTTTAACCTTATAAAAACATATGCAAAGTAGAGGGCTTTCAAACGATTTAATTTATATCATTGATATACGATAGAAAACGAACCGATTTGCTGTCGTAAAGAAGATGATAAGTTGTATGTCAGATAATTGTGATAAGAAACGATAGATGTATCGGTTCGGTTAAGTCGTATAAATATCGATGAGATGTCTATCATTTTATTCTTATATATCCGTATTAATGCATGCGGCAAAATTATTACCATAAATAACGATATATATTATATCGTGTATATACGATTGATTAAGACGGGCATTAATTGTACATATAGAAAACGATTCATAACTATAAAGTTTGTATAGTTATTTTCTTATTCGGATTGAAAACGATAGAAACCGATTCGATTCGATTAATGTTTTATCTCCCTTCTGAATATGCAACGATAGAACCGATAAGATACGATTAAAAACGATACAGATATCTGTATATATAGCCGCTTTTAATCGTTTTCTATCGGAGATGGTTACAAGGGGAGTCATAGATTCCTCTTTTTCATCGTCGATAATCTTCATCTAGAGTTCATACAGTGCAGCATTTCTATCATCAACATCCCAAGTTTCGTTGGAGGCTCTTTTTTCTTTGAATCGTTCTAGTACCTCAGAATCGATTTTACTCTCTACATAATGACGATGCGTGAGCTGAGGTTGATCCGGTTCAATCCTTGCAGTTTGTGGATTATCATCGTTGGGTTTTTTGTTTTCCTTTATGCACTTTGCGTAATTCACTGCATTATCGTCGAACGGGTATAGCCCGCACGTCTTGAAGCCATTTTTTATGGTATCACTAAAATCATTTTTAGTGATGATACGCGACAGCAATGATGGTACTTGGTGTTTCTGGAGGTCTTCGCCATCATGCTCGATTCGCCAATTTCTTACAAGCGATTTCCACTTTTGTTTAAGCGGAAAGAAAACAGCGACGTCCAGTGGCTGCAGAATATGGGTTGCGTGAGAAGGAAAGCAGCATATTTCGATTTGTTTTTCCTTGCAGAACTCACACAGTTGCAAAGACAAGTGGGAAACATGACTGTCTAAGAATACTACGATGGAAAGTGGGATTTTGTTTTCAACGAGAAAACGGTGAAAAACAGTGGTAAAATATTCGAAAAAAGACTCTGTTGTCATCCAGCCATTCTCAGTTTTCCCGATTCCCCAATTTGCAGGTGCTGATTCGATACAGGCGTTCGGTAGACGTTTATACTTGTAAACTGTTAGCGGTGGCGCGAACTCTCCAGCAGCATTGACAGTGAATAGAGTCGTGACATTTTCTTTGTCGTTGGTAGCAACGTCGTACACAGATTTGCCTTTTTCCGCTAGCACGATACCGCCCTGTGGAGAAAGATAGACCGCCGTTTCATCCATATTGAATACCCGGCGAGGATCTTGAAGTATTTCGATCTTATCCCCCAGCTGTTCTTGTATATCTGCAAACCATAGCCGAATACGTCGTTCTGTAAGAACAGCCCGAGCTTTGCAGAGGTGTTCCGCTTTTTTTTGCGTAACTCGTGGATGGCGTCGGAGAAAACCTTCAAACCACTTCCTCCCAGGCAGATTGTCTTTAAATGGGTTGGAATGTTCTTCCTTCTCTAGGAGCTTCTTAACCAAGTACAATAGCGAGTCCTTATTTATGGGAAAACCCATTCTACTCGTTTCCAAGAGCCACTGTGCCAATCTCTCTTCAATATTGTGTCCGAGCACAGCTTCTCGCCCAACGCGACCCGATGTTTCCGGCGCTCTTCCGGATAGCTTATTGCGCAATGTAGTCCGAGGTACTTTATACGTCTTGTTTCCCGTGGTTATCGGCATTCCATCCCGTATAGCCTTCAGTGCCTTTCCAACATCTTCTTCACGATAGTTGAAAAGTGTTCTCTTGAGCTTTTCATTTTCCTTGTTCTTTTGTTCCGCTTCTGTAGTTTTTTTCTTTGGTGCCATACCTTTCTATAAGAATAATAAAAAACGCAAATTAATCGAAAATTATGATAAAAAAATCCTATGTAGTTATTTTCTTATATAGTTTTATAATAATCAAGCTATTACTATAAAATTCCATGAAAAACCAACGTTCGGAACTGACTGGCCAAAAATAGAAATTGCGGGCGCCATATGTGGCCATGGGGTGGCCACAAATAGTACAATGATACTTTCGATGTTCTATTTTCGGCCATACCGTATTTACAGCATATTTTAGGTTATTTTTCAATAATTTTATATTGTAATCGAGAATACAAACGATATATCAAGAGACACGGTAGTGTCTCGCGCCAAGTACGCGCGGAGCGAGACAGCCGTGGCTCTATATACGCGACGCGACGAGTTGCGAGTACCCGAGATTTTTAGATCTCGATAACCAGTGAACGGATCAAGTTCTAACTAGGCTTATCGTAAAGCTTGGACCAAATTTATATAATAAAAGTATTTTTATTTTTTCCCTACGTGCCGTACGAGCGGAGATATTACGATACATAGGATAAAGTGTAAAATTTTCAATTAAGATACGTCATCATCGTCCCAGATCGTAACTTTCGCAGTCTCGCCACGGCGCGCGGCAGCAGCACTGGAGTTGCTGATTTTGTAACTTTCGTGTCCGTGCCGTTATGCGATGCGGCGCTGGCATTAGTTCGATCACATGTGATGTGACACATGTAAACATAACATAACCATAAAGCGGCCGATACACGTCGCGAGTCCGGCTCGGCTCGGTTTCTACTCGTTCGTGGGTGAGATGTTACGAGACGGACTCGGCGTCCGACGAGCCAAATTTCGGGACTATTCGGGAGTGTGTGTGTGGTGAAAAATGTTTGAGTCCGGCTCGCGAATCGAACTCGTACATGTTATAGGCCGCTTCAGACGTCCGCGTCGTCGAGAAATATTCCGTTCGCGTCGTCGCGTCCGAACACTCCGAATCTCACATGAGTGCTAGAGTGACAGAGTTCGCGCCTTGTGGATGACTGGTTCCTGGGATACACCCTGAGCGAGGATGGCGAGGTTATATCTATCGTACGTATTGCTCTTTCTCGCGGTCACGCTCGCGTTCCCCGCTCGCGCTCCCCGCTCGCGTTCTCTCTCTCTCTCTCTCTCTCTCTCTCTCTCTCTCTCTCTCTCTCTCTCTCTCTCTCTCTCTCTCTCTCTCTCTCTTTTTCTCTAATAATGACTATCGAATATATCTGATAAAATTAAATCTAAATTTTTTTTGTATTATAACACAAAAATTATATCTGACAGTGACATTTTTAATTAAATGTGCAGTGTAGTTTGTATTATAAATTATTAATTGCCTTATTTTTTTAACAAACTTTACTATACATATATTATTATCTACTATAACATTCTGCCAATAGCATCGTACATGCCAAATTCTGTATCAAATCTGTTTTTCTTTCGACAAAATTTATTTAAAGCAAACACTGCATAACGTGCTCTCGACAAACTTAACTTTGCCTAATATATTCATATTTTGTGTCTTAATTTTTTAAATAATTTATAAATTTATACAAACTACACTGCACATTTAAGGATATCAAATTCAGATATAATTCTTGTAAGTTATAATACAAAAAATATTTACATTTGATTTTATCAGATATAAATGTCGATGTCGATAGACATTATTGCATTTGATGTAACAAAAAGGGGTGATATCCGTACAAAATTACCTTTTACAAAAAGGTAAAAAAAAGACGCCAAGCACGCGTGGTATACCTTGAAAAAATCGAAGTAGTTATCTTTGTACCTCGAAAAAATCCAAGTAATATCTTTATCTTGAAAAAATCGAAGTAATATATTTATTACAAAAAAAAAGAAATGATATCTTTAAATTATGCGCCAATTAAATATATATTATATCGACAAATAACTATTGTTCTTTTAAAAAATGTATTCCCATTAAAGTGAAAAAATTAATATAAAATGTGAAAAATTTCAGTGAAAAAAACTTGGCGCTGCAAAATTTTAAAATATTTGAAAGCAATAAATAACTAATTTAAAATATTAAATTAATAATTACAATGTGAATGTAGAGACTTTCACACATTAATTTAAAGTACTTTTTCCATTTATAGAAATTGTTTTATTAATATATATTATTATGTTTAGCAGCGCCAAGTTTTTTTCACTAAAATTTTTCACATTTTATATTAATTTTTTCACTTTAATGGGAATACATTTTTTAAAAGAACAATAGTTATTTGTCGATATAATATATATTTAATTGGCGCATAATTTAAAGATATCATTTCTTTTTTTTTGTAATAAATATATTACTTCGATTTTTTCAAGATAAAGATATTACTTGGATTTTTTCGAGGTACAAAGATAACTACTTCGATTTTTTCAAGGTATACCACGCGTGCTTGGCGTCTTTTTTTTACCTTTTTGTAAAAGGTAATTTTGTACGGATTGTAATATAAACATGATTGTGTGCAGGATAAGCTGAGATAAATGAATAACGAAGAGTTACTTACCAGCCGTCTTCTTAACCTTTTCTGTAAGGTTTAGCCAGAATCTTGGAGGTGCGATATATTTTGTTGTGTAGCTTTTCGCGTTGCTATGAAATGAGTCGCAAAAGGAAAGGAAGTGTTGCCAATAGAATTATTCTTCTATTTCGACACCTTTGCAGGGTGTTTCAAACTCGGCCAATCTTAATATTTAGCATTAAAAGAGAGAGTGGCCACAGAAGGTACAGTGGCCACAAATGGTACGTCTACCCTATTTGCAAGTTTCCTAGAGTAGTGAGAGCTTGCAAAATGACGACCGGTTTCATCTTTCGGAAAGTTATCTCGATCAATGTGAATCTGCGTTAGACCCATAGTTATTATGTTGTTAATAGTTTTGCTATTCCGAATAGCCGGCCAAGTGCCTACATCGGCTACATCTGATAAATTTACTGTACCAAGCTGTAATGGTGCATTAGTAATTCCTGAAAATGACAATGGATCATCAGGGTCATCATGATTGTGAGGAAGCTCGGATATAGGAGGCAGGTCTGATAAAATTTCACTTTCATTAGGGAGTTCATCAATTCTCGTTTCAGTTATGCCCTGTAGTTCAGTGCAGGATCCTATTACTGACGTAGAAGCAGTAGAAGATGAAGCAACACCTCGTTCTAAATTACCTACATTTTGCTGTATTGTTTCAATGTATTTATCAAAACGCATAAATTTTATGGATTGCTGAAACTCTTTTTCTTTTTCGGCCTTGCGTTTTCAATATTCCGAACCAGATGGTTTTTTTTTCAATTTATAATCGGACATTTTGAAAAAAATCTTCCTTAGATACTAATTGCGAATATAATCAACTGGTAAAAAAAAACGAAAAAAGAAAGAAGGTAAAAAAGAGCGGTACACGTCGGAAGCCTGCCACCAAACGCTAAAATGTGATCACAATCGGGAATAATAAAGGTCCACCGCTCCGCAATTAAGATCAACAAAACGCTAGAAGCAAGGATATTCCGAGGCGGGGAAATCAGAGTATTGCTCAGGCAAGCAAGTAAGCAAGCCCGTGCCGCGCTCGAGCACGGCGAATGCGAAGCTCCAGCGATCCCCACTACGCGCGCTAAGTAGGTGGCGGGAGTGCCTCATTAATCGTACACGCAACGCAGTTACGCAGAGCGTCGCCCGCGTGGTGAGGGAGCGCCGAGCGTGGCGACGAAGATCCGCACAAAGCGAAGAGCGCGATAGCGGATAGCCATAATAAATACAGATAGATTGTGAGTCAAAATATTAAATATATATATATATATATATATATATATATATATATAGGCATAGACCCATAGACGGCATAGAGTATAGAGAGCGCGCCGGGGAAGAAATACGTATAGACATAGTCAACATAGAGACAGTGCCGTAGCAGATACACTATACAGAGCACCGTGTTTGTTATATCGTAAAGCCCGATCTACAATAAGGTTTGAAGCGCAGTAGCAGTACATCGTAAGATTAATAATATAATTAATAATATAATTAATAATATGTGTAGTATACATGGAGGGGTTACAGCCATAGTGTAAGTCACTTTTCTCAACTTATCGAGTTTATTTGAGTTCATAGATGCAGTCTACACACGCGGAGATATGTTTAAAGAGAAAAAAGTGATCAACAAATTGACTTACATCATCACTATAGCTGTAACCCTATATCTTGTGATCTTATACACTATACAGAGCACCGTATTTGTTATATCGCAAATCCCGATCTACAATAAGGTTTGAAGCGCAGTAGCAGTACATCGTAAGATTAATAATATAATTAATAATATAATTAAATAATATGTGTAGTATATATGGAGGGGTTACAGCCATAGTGTAAGTCACTTTTCTTAACCTATCGAGTTGATTGAGTTCATAGATGCAGGCTACACATGCGGACATATGTTTAAAAAGAAAAAAGTTGTCAAAAAATTGACTTACATCATCACTATGGCTTTAACCCTATATCTTGTGATCTTATACACTATACAGAGCATCGTGTTTGTTATATCGCAAAACCCGATGTACAATGAGGTTTTAAGCAGGTTTTAAACGCAGTAGCAGTACATCGTAAGAGACCGGTTTGTCTAATGTGATCACATCGTAGCCATTTTTAAATTGACAGTTTCAGCACCCACCGGCGTGATTTCGAGGCCAATACCCTCATAGAGTTTAAGCTAGTGAGGACTCTATCTCCAAAAAGAGATAGTCCCAGCACCCACTGGCTTAAACTCTGAAAATCTTGTCAATGCGGACTTTGCCATTTTAAAATTGACAGTCCCAGCACCCACCGGCGTGATTTCGAGGCCAATGCCCTCATAGAGTTTAAGCTAGTGCGGACTCCATCTCCAAAAAGAGATAGTCCCAGCACCCACTGGCTTAAACTCTGAAAATCTCGTCGATGCGGGCTCTGCCATTTTTAACCTTTTCTTACTATTTCCTTACGATCTACATTGTTCTACTGCGCTAAAATTAGCTAAAACCTCATTGTACATCGAGCTTAATGTCGAGTTTAGCAAATTCCTCTGTTACATTTTTGCAGTATTAAAAAAACGGAAATATTTACTTGTGAATGAAACGCATTGAAAAAACGCACGTGAAAAAATATTAAAATAAAATTAACAATATGTTATACGTGAAGTAGAAGAGGCATCTGTTCATTTTTGACAAAATAAAAAATATTGAAAATAAAAGAAACATTCTTCGCAAAATAAAAAAAGATCTTGAAAATAACAGATGCTTAAGCAAGAGATCGACGGCACCTTCTTTCTTTAAAAAAAGCAACCTATGTCAATGACGTTCTTCGAGTTCTTCAGGCTCTTCAGGTTCGTCTGGTTTGTCAGATTCTTCAGGTTCATTATTTTGTACCTGATCTCTTTGGTTTCTTCCTCTTTCCTTTTTTCTCTCTCGATCCATACTTAGAACTTGCGAGTCTGAGGACTAAAGACAGTTTTATGTATTGCTATTTTTATAAGACAGAGGATTACAGATATGTTATAAAACAGATGATTGATCCTTTATTCATTTGATATTACAAAAAGGCTATAGATGTAAATTGTTTGTACAATTACAAGTATAAGAAATTCAATTTAAATGTGTAAAAAATATATAAGTAATTTTTATTTATCAAGAAATGCAGGCAATGACAAATAGAAAAAGAATTGTATTAATCTACAACTCGTGAAACTATTCTGCTGACAATTTACAAGTTACCGTATGTTGCGGAATGAACCGATCACATATGATATTTAATGCTAAAACGTTATGTGTGTTGAATAAAGCATACCTGTCACGTATATCTTGTCCAGCGTAGAACAGCAGTAGGTAGAAAACTTGATTTAGAAGTTAAGTGCGCGGACACGTCACGAGCGGTTTGTCCCGCGCGGAAGAGCCGCGCGAAAGATCCGTGCACACGAGCGGTGTGGACCGCGCGGTTCCGCCGCAACAGACCGTTCACACAAGCGATTTGGATCCCGCGGTTCCGCCCGCGGCACAAACCGCTCGTGTGCCCACATCCTAACCCTACGTTGCGGAAACTGCATATCAAATATAGATTTAATGCTTTAAACGTTTCGATCAATTGATTATCTTTGATATCAATCGCCGCGCTTTGTATTCTTCGTGCATTGCATCATCCGATCGTCGACATGTCACCTTAGCTCAGAGGGCTACCGGAAAAAGATCGGTACCGGAATGACGTATACAGATAGCGCTGATATATCGCGCGCGGAAGACACGAGTACGATACCATTTCAGTACTTCGAGTAAAACCTGAGAATATACGCGCGCGGTAGAAAGGCGTACGTATCGTTTCCGTACCTTAAGTCAATCCTGAGATTATACGCGCGCGAAAGGAAACCGAATGATACTGTAAAAGATATTATAGCGATGATCTCAGTATTTTACGGATGATCACAGTACAATGAGTATAACAATGGGATGATACGTATGATATCATGTGCTGTGTGGGTAGTAACACGCGCGTATCAATGTTTCGTTCGCAAACTGGTTCCGATACGCGGGTCTTAAAGTACGATGCTTTTGTCACCGCACTGCGAAAGCGCAAACGACAGTCAATCGGTTTTTGATGAAATACAATTCGTTAACTTGATACGAATTACTCTGACACACCTAAAGAGAAATCACGCTGACGCTTGCATGCGCATCTTCGCGAGCGCTGGACCGTTGCTCGTATCGATTGCCTATATTCTATCTGTTATTAAATGGATCGGGACGGTATAACGTCGAAGCAAATTGATTCAATTAAAATCGACCGTTGCTTTAAACTAATAAATAATAAGATATTCTTCAGACGCTGCTCGTTTTGTCGCCAACTCACGACGACGGAATTTAAAATTCAAATTTTATTAATTGGCGAACCACATCGGAGACGAAGAGTGTCCTGTTATGTTTAATTAGCTTCTTGCTTACTTACCAAAGAGAACACACTACTGGTACGGTCAAAACACGTGGACCCGAGCTTGTTACCCGAACTTTGAAATAGAACTCGATCGAGACTGAATAGTTTTTGACTGACTGCGAATACTGCCGACTAACTGTCGACTTTTGTTGAAATGTCTACGGACTAAGGTCGTGGCGGGCGCGATATTGTTATGTACTGCCAGGTACTTAGATCGTGTACGTAAACAAACGAAAATGTCCCGAGTAGCGTTCTTGGACAAAAATTTGCTTGTATAGGGTGTCCTAATCTTTGCTTCTGTTTTATGAAAGCGAGTATCGCGGAAAAACGTAAAAATGAACGTACATTTTTAGAATTTTATAACATAGGATTTGTATTACCATTAGGGATGTGCCGGATAATGAATTTGCCGGATAACAGGATATCGGATAATCCGACATTTATTGCTACCGGATAACTGGATATTTTTATTGCTATCGGATAACCGGATATTTCCGGCAATTAAACAAAGAACTTGAAAAAATGAGAATTGTTTTGTAACCCTTGTGGCCTCCACGCAGGTGATCCGGTAGCTCTTCCTCGGGATCGGGCGTGGTTGAGAAGGAAAAGATTCTCTCCTCTGCTTTGTATATTTATTAAGCACTCGGGTGGTACAGCGGATAAAGCGCGGTCAATCACTCGACTTGAACGGCGCGTGCGACTCGTACGACGATCACAATGGTTCTCTGTAGACCGGTAGATGCGGCCGGAAGCCGCCGATGGTAGTGCGGCGGTAACTAGGCGGAAAGGACGAGAGCGCCCGCGAATAGCAGGCTCGATCGCGCGCGGTAATTATGAATCGTTAATACAGGAGCGGACACGGAATATATCATACAACGCCGCCCCCCTTGAAAGGACATGCTTTCAAAACGAAAGAACATAAAGAAAGGATAGTTGCTTATATCTAGAATAGTTACATAATACTCCATTGGATTGGAGACGCATGGTACAAAACGCGGTATAACTAAGTCTAGAACATGAAATGACATGGGTCAAATATATAAAAAACTATTAATACTCGCACTTACGAATAAAGAAACACTTAAGAGATAGGAGTGGCAACCAACGGGTTTTGTATAATCTTAAACACTAACTATGACTAAACGCAAGGTCAAACATTTATGTGAGATTAGTATGCTTAAGTATCTATGGGCAACACCGCAAGCTTAGAAAGGAGCCTCATAAAGGTGCCCTTTGCTGTTCGGACGGTGGCGACTCGCGTGACGCCGTCGGGTCCGGTGTGAACGTCCTGAACTCGCCCTAACAGCCACTGCAAGGGAGCCAGGCCTTGCTGCTTTATGAGCACTAATTGCTCCGGTTTTAACTGTATGCCCTTATTGGCCTTCCATTTTGTTCGTTCTTGCAAAGAGTTAAGGTATTCGGTGCTCCATCTGCGCCAAAAACGTTGCTTTGTTTGCTCTACCCTTTGCCAGCGTGTAAGCCGATTCTCGTTAATGTCGTGTAAATCGTGGCAAGGGAAACTATTCAAAGCCGTACCGACAAGAAAATGACCGGGACTAAGATACGCGAAATCGTTTGGATCAGCGCTTAGCTGCGTGAGTGGTCGTGAGTTCAGGATCGCTTCCACCTCACAAAGTACCGTCTGCATCTCTTCGAAGGTTAAATACGCTTTGCCTATAATTTGAGCCATGTGATACTTGGCCGATTTTACCGCGGCCTCCCATAGACCGCCGAAATGCGGCGCGTTAGGCGGAATAAAGGACCAAGAAGTTTCCTGCTCGCGACAAAACTGTTCTATATTATTCCGCACCTGACTATCGCCAATCAAGTCGTACAACTCTTTAATCTGCTTATGCGCTCCGACGAATGTGGTCCCATTGTCGGAATAGATACAAGCAGGCTTGCTTCTTCGGGACATAAATCGTCGGAGTGCGCTAATGAAGCTTTCCGATGTGAGATCGCTCACTAACTCGATATGAACGCCCTTTGTGGCAAAACATACGAAGATAGCAATATACGCTTTATGGTTGCGGGCATTGCGTCGCTTGCCCTCTCTTAATATTACGGGACCGGCATAGTCCACACCACAATGCAAAAATGGCCTTGAAACGGTAACGCGACTAGAAGGTAATGAGCCCATTATGGCTTCTGACTGGCTCGGTTTAGCCCTAAAGCACGTTACGCAGTTTCGAACAACTTTTCGCGCGATTAAGCGGAGTGATAATGGCCAGAATCTCTGCCTGACTGCAGCCATGGTTGCATGCGTCTCGGCATGCATGTTACGCACGCGTTCTTGTCTTATTATCCGTTTCGTAAACTCGTGGTCGCGAGGTAGCAAGATGGGGTGACACGCGTCGAATTTTAACTCGGAATTCTTTAATCTACCCCCAACCCTGATCAGCCCGGTTTCGTCCATGAAAGGGGACAGGGAAAGTATCTTGCTGGATGCGCTGACAGCGCTCCCTTTGCTCAACGCTCTGTATTCGTCAGGGAATGAGCTCCTTTGTAGCGCTTTGCACACGACGCCTAAGGCGTACGACATCTCGATGTGAGAAACGAATATGGTGGCCGGAGTCGGCCGATGCGCTTTATGGAGCCTGAGACAATACGCTATGATGCGGTATATCTTGCTCAAGCTAGAATGCTTCTTGATTAGTCCGTCGACAATAGAAGGACTGATGACGACGACGGCTGCCGCTGCTTCTCGTCTTTCGGGAAGATCATCTCCTAGGCGAGTAATATCCTTACTTGGCCAGCGGTCTTCTTCGTATTGCAGAAATGCGGGGCCATGCCACCATAAATTTGCGCCTACCAGCTCGTGCGGATAGAGTCCGCGTGATAGTACGTCGGCGGGATTGTCTGCTGAAGGAATGTGCCTCCAATCTTCTATTTTAGTTAAACGCTGTACTTTACCAACTCGGTTGGCGACAAACACTTCCCACCTCCGGGAAGGCGAAGGTATCCAGTTTAGGGCAATGGTAGAGTCAGACCAGAGAACTTTCTTGAAATGCGTTATGTCGATCGATGTGCTGACCTTTCCCAGCAATTCAGCCAATAATAGTGTCGCTTGTAGCTCTAGCCGTGGCAGCGATATGGCCTTGAGTGGCGCTACGCAAGATTTCGAACAAAGTAGTTTGGTGCGGTATCGGCTGGTACCGAGTTTCGTCCGAACGTATATGCAGGCTCCGTATGCCTGCTGGCTGGCGTCGCAGAACCCGTGTATTTATATTAGCTGGGGGTCTGTGGCAAACTTTACGCACCGCGGGACTCGTACTTGTTTTAAGCCCGGCAATTGTTCCTCCAGTTTTGACCAACGCGCGTGGATGTCCTGTGGTACGGACTCGTCCCAATGGCTACCTGATTTCCACAGGTCTTGCAGAATGAGTTTTGCGATAACAATGACGGGTCCGAGGAGACCGAGGGGGTCGAATAATCTGGCCACCCCAGATAATATCGTGCGCTTGGAAATGGTACCGTGGACCTCCTGAATGTCGTGGGAAACTTGAAAGGTATCTTCGGATTGGTTCCATTGCATTCCGAGGATGCGAGAGTTCGCACCGCTGCAGATTTCTACTGGCTCGTGGCTCTGATCCTGGACGTCTTTTAATAACTCCGGGCAATTCGATGCCCACTTGCTCAGTTCAAACTCCCTTAGTCGTAGTATTTCCACCACTTGATCGCGAACCATCTTTAGGCCATCTTTTGTGTCCGCCCCGGTCGCAAAATCATCCATGTAACACCCTTTCTTGATGTGGATCGATCCCACCGGGAATCTCAATGCGTGTTTCTCGGCTAGATGGTTGAGACATTCTGTGGCTAGATATGAGGCAGTTGCAGTGCCGTAGGTGACCGTCACCAGCTCGTATATCTCGACGTCGGCATCCGCATTGCTCCGCCACAATATTCGTTAAAGATGCGTCTGTGATGGGTGTATCAGAATCTGCCGGTACATCTTGATTATATCGGCAACGATGACGTATGGAAAATAGCGGAAACAATTCAGGAGGGAAGTCAAATCTGGCTGGACGACTGGTCCTACCCTGAACGCGTTGTTCAGAGACACTCCAGTACTGGTCTTGCAGGATGCGTCGAAGACCACCCGTATTCTGAATGACTGCCCCGCAATCTTAACCACACTGTGATGAGGCAAGTAGACGGCTGGCGGATCGTCATCAGGTTGCACGTTTACCAACTTCATGTGGCCAGTGCGGCGTACTCCTGCATAAAGCGCACGTAATGATCCTTTAAGGTTGGATCACGTTTGAAACGCCTTTCTATAGACAGCAGTCGCTTCATCGCGATGTCTCTGGACTGTCCGATTTTGGCCATCACATGCTCCTTGACCGGAAGCTTCACGACCTATCTACCGGACTGGGTTTGAGATACGTTGCCCGCAAAATGCTTTTTACAGATAGTCTCCTTGATGGTGTAATTGGCTGCTTCGTTAGAGATGTCCTCCTGTTGCCAAAAACGTGTTAATTCCTCGTGTAACTGTACGTTGGTTACCGTTGCGTGGAACGATTGTATCCTCTGAGTTGGTTTCGATGGATAACATAACCTGCCTGCTATTATCCACCCCAAACGCGTCTTTTGTAGCGTCGGGTGCGTTTGAGATGATTTGACTTGCCCCACGCATAACAGGTCCCAAAATAAGTTCGCGCCAATCAGAGCGTTGACCTCGGATGACTCGTGAAAGCGGGGATCGGCGAGCGGTAGATTGCGCGGGAGATTATAATCGCCACGATTGAGAGTGAACGACGGAAGCTTGTCCGTGACTTGATCCGTTACGATGCATTCAACGTCGACGGAATATGAATTTATGAGCGATAGCATTTTTAATCGAATGATCTGAGTAGACCTTGTGGTTGCGCCATTTATTCCCGAGATTGAAATATTTAGTGAACGCGGCTTTAGACCTAGAGCAAATACGAAACCCTTTGAAACGAAATTAGCCTGAGAACCGCAATCTAGCAACACGCGACAGAGTTTTCGCGCGCCCGTATTATTGTAGACGTACACGACCGCCGTGGATAGCATGACGTAATTGCCGTCAGAAAGACGCGACGCGTGCGCCACCAGTGCAGTCGGAGATGCCGCTGAAATCGGTTCCGCGTTTTCCTTCTGATCGCCCTCGGGCGTCTCGGAAGCCGTTGATGCATGTAGTAATGTGTTATGTTTCGCCTTACAGACTCGGCAATTACCTGATGGGCATTTGTTTGCGATATGAGTTGTAGAGCGTAAACAGTTATGACATATCTTTAATTTGCGCGAATTTCCGCGTTTCTACGAGGGACAGGGAGAGCTAAAAAATCCTTGCAATGATATATAGAATGCTCCCCGCTGCAGTAAGTACACTTGAATTTCAGCGTCGCGACACACGCTGCTTGACGCTTCCCGTTTGCTGTTGAACGCGCGTTAACGTTCTTTGTCGGGATAGCGCTTGACTTGCCGGTAGCCTCGAGGACTTGGCAACAATGAGTAATGAAATCGACGAGCTGTTTGAAAGTCGGAAGCTCGGAACCAGTCAAAGAAGTTTGCCATTCTCGCAATGTGAGCGGGTCGAGTTTAGAGCTTAACACGTACACGAGTAGATCGTCCAAATGAGATGTCGGACGTCTAAGTGCCTGAAGGGCATGTATGTGTTTTGACGCGCCGTCGGCAATTTGCCGCAATTCACAAGCGTTTTCTTTGCTCATAGACGGGAGCTCCATAATGGCTTTAACATGCGTGTGCACGATAATACGCTTGTTATCGTAACGCTCTTTTAAAAGATTCCACGCGATTTCGTAATTAAGGTCCGATATCTTGAGGGAGTTAATCACGTCGCTCGCTTTGCCGGTAACTGACGCTCGTAAATATTGTAACCTCTGAACGTTGTTTAACGACGCGTTCGAATGTATGATCGAATTGAAAACGTCGAAAAAAGGAAACCACTTGTCGTACTTGCCGGAAAATGTCGGAAGGTTCAGCTTAGACAGGCGTACGTGGGTCACGGATTCTGGTGCTTCGGAAACTGTGGAATTTGACGGCGACGGTGCCGTAACATTGCGTGACGCGCCACGAAGTGAGTTTAGAAGTTCCCGAATTTTTGCGGATAGGCTATAAAAGGCTTCTTTGAACGCAGCGCGATCGTTAACTTTGCCGTCGTCTATGATTTCTAATTGTGACTGTACCGAATTGTACTCTGACCAACAGTTCTCTAGCTTTGACCGACGCTCCTCAAGCTGAGCCGTTACCATCGGTGTGACGGTACCGACATTATCGACGTACGTATTGATCCGCGTACAGGATCCCTTGATAATCGCGCGCTGTTTCCGTAACGCGGCAGGATCCGGCTGGGTAGCCATCTTGAAATGACGCCGCGAAAGGTTTCTCGAGAAAGAATGTATGAAACGCGAATGAATCGAACCGACGCGAACGCTGGGTTGCTACTCCTACCTGATAACGCAAGCAAGCGCTAATCCTCTCGGCGAGGCTCTGCACGTGGTCCTCCTGGCACCCGGACGGACGTCGCTGGGCTGCGGACCCTCTCGATGCGTCGTGGTATGGCGGGATGTGGCGAACGCACGACGTTCGGCTGCGAAGAACCCCTGGTTGCGTCGTGGGACAGCGGGGCGGGAATGTGCGGCGTTAGGCTGCGTTGGAGCCTCTCGTACCTTTGCGCGCCCTTGCGCTGCCTCCTAGACGGGCGTATTCTCGCTCGTCCTGATAAGGACGCGAGCTGAGACTGGTAGCTCAATGGCGGGCCCCCTTGGCGGGCCTCTGGTATGGCGGGCTTCGCGCCCACGATGTTTCGACGGCGTGTCTGCAGTCTGGCGACAGGCTTGTCGTGTTTCTAGGCTGGGATCGTCGTAGCAACACACCGCGGTCGGGATATTGCTTGCGACCGGGCGCTTGCTAACCACCTCGAATGTCGGACGTCTTGGATGTCCTGTCACGGTCGCCAAATGTTTTGTAAGCCTCGTGGCCTCCACGCAGGTGATCCGGTAGCTCTTCCTCGGGATCGGGCGTGGTCGAGAAGGAAAAGATTCTTTCCTCTGCTTTGTATATTTATTAAGCACTCGGGTGGTTCAACGGATAAAGCGCGGTCAATCGCTCGACTTGAACGGCGCGTGCGACTCGTACGACGATCACAATGGTTCTCTGTAGACCGGTAGATGCGGCCGGAAGCCGCCGATGGTAGCGCGGCGGTAACTAGGCGGAAAGGACGAGAGCGCCCGCAAATAGCAGGCTTGATTGCGCGCGGTAATTATGAATCGTTAATACAGGAGCGGACACGGAATATATCATACAAGAATTTAACTGTTTCTTTTTTACAGTAAAAAAAGAGAATTGCGAATTGGAGATTAGAATTCGACTAATTAAATTAGAATAAAACGGATTAGGATTAAATCGTGTTTAGCGAGATCCTTAATTTTATTTCTTTTTGTATCACAGATTTCGAGCTGAAGTACAAGCAATGTAAATTCGATGCTGTCGGTATTAATGCTGAAACACTTCAAATTCCGAAGATACGTGACTTCTTGTAATAGCAGAATTTGCATATGCCAATTCGCCATTGCCAATATCTCTGTTATTGAATCGAAGGAATACGTAGAGAGCATTGTGTCTTTGTCGTGCCAATTTTAATTGGTGAAAACAATTATCCGTTTCGTATATACATTCGTCATTTTCCTTACGTAAAGGACGATTCACAATCGTCTTTTACGTAAGGAAAATGACGAATGTATATACGAAACGGATAATTCACAATCGTCCTTTACGTAAGGAAAATGACGAATGTGAATCGACGATTGTGAATCGTCCTTTACGTAAGGACTGATGTCAGGACAGGGTGTCAAATATTTTCGTCTCTTTTTCTTAGCACTCTGTACCGTAGTGCCCTCTTCTCTCTTCATTTGTTTTTTTCCACGCCAATTCTTTTCTACATTTTGATGTTCCAGTGATTCGATACTTTTAATCCAAGTATTATCGCAGCCGGTGATACCATTCTTTGTCATTTCAATACTGTGTAACGCATTTCCAAGTGTCAGGTTGCCATCGTCTGCAGTGAACGTGGACAGCTCTGCCTTACCGGATGGCGTAAATTCTCGAATGCCCAGCATCTCCAATAATTCGAACATTTTTGCAGGTCTGGCTCTACAAATAACGGGAGCGCAACGTTTGTGTTGCAATCCAATATGAAGTAGTTTGCGAAGATGATTTCTCGGTTATCATCTGTTCCATTAATTTAATAATTTCGGAACGCTGTTAGACAATGAAAATTATTGTGCAAGAATTAAATGCTGTTTAACGAAATTACCATGTTTTGAGTTCTCCATGAACAGAGGGTCCAGTGTGTTCTCTGTTTCCACGAGTTTGTTGTTCTCTTTCGGTATTGTGCAATTATTCATTGTTCCATTTGTGATTATTTGATTTTTCTATTTCTTTTTCATGTTGTATCCTCAAGCTTTTTTCCTTTTCGGTTTCACTTAGGATGGTGTTTACTTTTTCTTTTAATACCTTTAATAATGCAACAACTGTTAATTATACAAAAGAATATGAAATGCTTTTAACGTAACTCTTGCTGATGGGGGGAGCGTTACTTCTTATAGGGTGTTAAAAATGTGTTCTGTAAATAAAACACATCTGTATTAATATGCATGTTTAAATTTTGCAGAAAACCTAAGATATTACGATGAATTAATGTATTAACGATAAGTATATATGAACGATGAATTTTTATTTATCAATATATGTGTACCTATGTATATTGGAAAGCTTATATTACTATGTTTCTCCATATTTGTAACTAATTAATTGAATTTTGCTTGGGCGCAAGCAGTTTCGTAATTATGATTTATAATTTAAAAGAATTAAAAGAATTAACACTAGAAATATTAAAGTAGTCAAAGTAACTAGTTTATAATTGTTTATAAAAATTATTCAAATTATAACATTGTGTTCTCTGAGATTTCTTGTGAGTTTTGTTGCAATATAAATATAAATAATTAAATTGTTCAGAACTTACTTTTTCCTCAATTAAACAATAGTTAGTACACACACACACACACAGAACTTCAATTAATGATAGATGATTAAAATATATACATGATTTTTTGGTGAGATCAACAAATCTCATTGTGCATATTCGACCTGATGCAACGGGCAAAGTTATTCAGCCACGTGTAGCTACGATTATACCCAAACTTGCTCCGCCGAGGCCCGATGCCTCTCCCAGACCTTCTCCTACTCTCCTTAGAATATCAAGCTTGTCAAAACTCCTCCATCTGTCTACTAACTCTGCGACTTTGCTTCCTCTTAAGCTCGCTCGGACCAGGACCTCTCCTTATTATAATATTATAATTATTAGGTATATATATAGGTGTGCATAATATATATGTATATATATACATATATGTTTGTAAGTCGTAACTTAGCAAGACCATTTTTCAATTGAAACGTATTTTAGCAGGACACTTGGCTCTTAGCGGGTCGGCCCCTGTAATACTTTTCATGTTCCGTATTTTAACAGGCCGGCCCTGATAAAACCGATGTGACTGCATCGTATTTTATAGGAACCACATAAAATTTTTTGTCTTTCTAATCTACGGTCCGTGTATATTAGTAATTTTTTTTGATGCATCGTATTTTATCAGGACCATAGCACAAACACTAGCGTAATAGCTTCCATATGAAGAATATACGTTCGCAGTATACGAAATACAAAAGTGTGTAACAGTTGCAAAGTAAAATACTGCGCCCTTAATATAATTGCATACCTACTCCGCACAATAATGAATTTTATATAAAATTTAGTAAATTATAATATTATCATAGAAACATATTAACTGTTTGAAAGAAATAGATATTGCAAAAGAAGGTCTTTTTTTCAATAAATAAAATAGTTGCTTTACTAAATGTTGATTATTTTATATTTCATAAAATATAGCGAAGACAAAAATTGATTATTCTTCTTGACGGTCGCGGAATTATCAACTGTGATTGGTTAATTTTCTTACTGTTTATGTTTCTCTATGTGCCCAAAATTAAGTAATTCTATATATATTTGCGGTTAGCGATCAAACATAACCCAGTGAACACATAATATATTGCTGTTTATTATGTATTCATTGAGAAGCATTAAATGGAAAGTGGGACTATTTTAGCGCCAAGACGCGCGGTTAACGCCAGGCCAGTTTTGTCTTCGTCTATACCACCTATCAGATTATTATCACGTAATTTGCAGGATTGGCGGCACAAACATCACATATAAGCATTTAATGAAAATCAGAAATCGCGCGGCGCCCGAATCGTAAGATTTCCGTGCGCTTTCTCGTCTTAATAATCGGATATGTATTAATCTCATAATCAGTAATAAAATCGAATATAATTCCAATAGAATAGTGTATACGCTAAAGTCCTTTTTGAATCATCTCATCTTTTGTGGTTGCCGAGATATAAGCGGTAAACTAAAAGAAAGTTTTTTTTGCGCGTCGGGACCCTTTTGTCGCCGTCTGTATACACTCGGAGATGGGTGCGTTCAGGAGACTCTTCTTCTTCTTCTCTTTTCTTTGTGTCCCGGATGGATCTCCGGCTCTAATGAACCATAGTACCACGCTTTATGAGCAAGACACCGGGTTCAGAGTAGGGGAACACTGGAGCCCTCTTGTATAAATCGCAGAAGGCTTCAAGCCGTTATTCAAATACTGCGATTCTCGCAATAATTCAAAGTAAACACCTTATTACATAATTAAATATAACGCTAAATACATATGCCTCTTATATATATACTTAGAAAACATAAATAAATTAATTGATCCATCAGCTAAATCTTAATACATTTCCGCTCAATAATTAACTAACATATAATAAATTCTCAAGCAAATACACAATAATAACCTCATGGGCAAATTATAACTATTAGAGACTTTGTTCAATAAGTCACTGAATCAAAATACTAGGTAATTAATAAGGTTATTCTCCATAGCGCAATATTCAAATTAAACACCTTATCCTTTAAACACGACACGCAAGATCGACGTCCCGAGCGTCTCCCCCGGGTAAGGGACGCCCGGGAGGATCAACCAGCGCTCGTCGCAATATTCTTAACACATCCTTAATATTACGTAAAGGGACCTCGCCAATTCGCGAAATAATTATATAAGAGGAAAACAATCAAGAATAAAAGCGCAAAATAACTACTCAAAATAATGCCTCACTCACGAAGACTCAAGGTACTCATGTTTAACAATCCAAGATACGTTGAACATAATAAACATCGCGGGAACAATACGATAGCGGACCCCAAATCAATGTAATCACCACCGACGAAGCTTTGTGGCATGTTCCATTGAATGGAATCCAAACACAGCTCGACTGTGAGCCTACAACGCAAATACATATCAATCACGCGAAAACAAGATGATCTCTCGTAAAAGGCTATCACATGAACAACATCTGATACTTTACAAAATACGCATATTTTCAATTAACACATTAAATTTCAAACATAAAATTGCAAAAAGTAATCGCGTGAACACTGATTAGCATAAATCTAGCAAAATACATCATTAAAACAGAACTAATTCTAATACTATAACTCCTCAAAAAACAAAACAAAGCTTCTGACTTTTTCACTTAACAACCAATATTCAGTATCCAAAATATTTAATTAAAGAATCTGCACACTTATGTCCATTTAACTTAATCGGAAGCAAATCAGAATTTCTGCCCTTCTGTCCTTCCATTAGCAACCATTTTACTAGGCAGGAACTCTGCCCTATTTCCACTTTCACTTATAAACGATAGGTACTACATTAGCCTTCATTTGTAAAAGTTTAATAAAGAATCGAACAATGTTAGAAACAGACTATCTTCCCGTAGGAGAATCAGAATAACAACGCAGTAAATCTTCCTTTAATAAATATAGATCAGCAAAGACTCTATTCTAATACTATGAATACACAAAGACAAAACAAAGCTTCTGTGTTTTCACTTAACAAACAATATTCAGTGTTCAGTAAAGTTTCTGAACATTCATTTCTACATAACTTAATTGGAAGACAAATTTCTGTCCTTCTGTCCATCCATTAGCAATTATTAATAAGCAGAAAATCTGTCCTATTTCCACTTTCACCTAACAAACAATATTCAGTATTCAGTAAAGTTTCTGAACATTCATTTCCACTTAACTTGATTGGAAGACAATTCAAAAATTCCTGTCCTTCCATCCTTCTATTAGCAACTATTAATAGGCAGAGACTCTGTCCTATTTCCACTTTCACTTATAATCATAAACCCAGATATAATGCGCAGAAGTTCATCTTCAATCCGCAAATATACTGATCTTTCAGCTTCCACTTTCACTAAGGGAGCCCGCCACACTCAATGTAAGATCATCATTGACAAGGCCTCCGCAAAAATTGGTGAGCGAGCCGACGTCCGACCCGGACGCCGGCCCGCGACGGACTCCTTCAGGAGACTCAATGATTGGCATATTCCTTTAGATCTGCAGATCAGATGCAAATGCACAGTGAGCGCTTATGTCTCCTAAACGTACCCATTATTAGATTGTGTGTGAGAGTAAAGTAGAAGGTGTGTTTTTGTGTGTGTGTATGTGTAAAGTATATTTTATAGTATAGATTTGAGACATCTTATTGGTCCCGCCATATTGTGTCAACGCCAATAGGAAGGTGACAACAGTGTGTTGACTCTTAAGCCTTGTGTCCACGATGCTAGAACTGCGTCCGAGTTTCAGTTCAAGCCAATCAACTTGCAGCTCTTACAGAAAAGTAGCAGTATCATTGGCTTAAACCAAAACTCGGACACAGTTCTAACATCGTGGACACAAGGCTTTATATAGGGTCTTTAGGCTAGGACAGAGCCCTATATATATACAGGGTGTCCCAGAATATTTGGGACTTTTCTCAAAAACAGATAGAACGGACTCAACTAAGTCGAAAAATCCTTTACCATTTTGCAATTTTCGCAATAGGTAACGAGATATTAATAATTAAAAATCGCCGTGTTAGCCCGGCCTACTGCCAAATGCAAGCGCGCGGCGAGATGCGGCCGCCCATTGCCCACCGATCGATATTCGCGGTTGGCGCGCGGGGAGTTGTTTACTACAAGCGGCAATACGAGTGGCGCGTAACGCTGGGCCCCCGTTCTGAGATAAGATAGTTCCTCGCCTTTTTTTTAATAAAAATAAAATTGTCAGACGGCACAAAAATTTTCTATGTGTGTACGTGTACATGCATGTGCACGTATGCATGTATGCAACGATCAGAAAAGTATCAATTTTACTGCATAAAAAAGCGATTACTCAATTTACTTTTTTTCTTTTAGTAAGCAACGGTTATCTTTAACAAAGAATAATTTCTTGATGATAATGTTAAAATGTACTCATCACAAATTTTAGAAAAAGTCATTATTATGTACCCGCAAAGAGAATTTATATTTTTTCTTTAAAGAATGTAACATTATAAAATTTTATCGAAGAAAAGTTAAAATAATAAGCAAATCAAATTTTTATTTTAATTTTATATTCTTCTATGAACTTATGAAATATTAGAAATAAGTAATATTTATTTAATTCAAGTAATTTATAGTATGTTATTTGTATGTGTGTGTATGCAGGCAAAGAAATGTTAAGTAAATATTATTTATTTTAAAATTTTTAAATAAAATAATAAGTGAATTTTAAGACTATTATTAAGAAAATATTCTTTGTAAAAATAACCATTACTTAGAAGAAGAGAACTAAAATTGAGTAATTGGTTTGCTTAATTCTTAGCACTAGAATCATATTTTTCTGCGTGTGCGTACGTGAATAACAATCGCAATATAAGATCGCGAGCCAAAAAATAATTATTTTGCTTCCTCATAGAGGAAGCTTTGTTTTCATAAACTTCGTACATGGACCTTTGATCGCATATAAAGCTAGGTCTAATCAACCAAATATTAAAGAAAAATATATGAAGTAGGGGTAGAAAAGACCAAAGAAAAAATTATTTTTTAGTTTTTGACGCCAATGTGTTCAGAATGTTCTAAAACGTCGAAAAATCGCAATTTAAAAAAATTTCCGTATGTATGTATGTATGTATGTATGTCTGTGCCAAATTTACTGAAATTTCTATTACTCCAGAACTGATCAACCAAATCTTAACCAATTATATATGAAATAGGGGTAGAAAAGACTGAAGAATATAATAGAATTAGAAAAATTGCGAATATTTTAAAATTTTAACCTTTAAGGGCTACATCTCAAGTCTCAATAATTGAGATTTTTCACAAATTGATGTTTTTTGACAATTTAGTATTAATTATTGGCAATTTTTTCTAATTATATTATATTCTTCAGTCTTTTCTACCCCTATTTCATATATAATTCTTTAAGATTTGGTTGATTAGACTCAGCTTCATAAAGCTTCTATATATGTACGAATTCTCCGAAATTTGAAATGTCAATCAAATTTTAAAGAATTATATATGAAATAGGGGTAGAAAAGACTGAAAAAATTTAATAAAATTAGAAATAGCCCGATATCTCAAAATTAATGGAAATTAGAGCAACATTTAAATCTTAACAAATTTTCTATCTTATACATATGAGTACCTGACGTATGTCTGTATGTCTGTATGTCTGTATGTCTGTCTGACCGCGAACTACTCATTCATTAATGGACCAAATTTTAAAGAAGTTACATGAAATAGGGGTAGAATTTCCCGGGGAGTGCCATACAGTATATAGTTTTTCGTTACCGATCTTTTTGGAAGGCGATTACGATATTCTTCCAATTTTTCAGGAATTAATTGACCGAATCTCAAAGAATTATATATGAAACGGGGGTAAAATTTTCCGGGGAGTGCCATAAGGTACATAGTTTTTCGTTACCGATCTTCTTGGGGAAGCGGGTTACGATATTTTTCCAATTATTCCGGAAATAATTGACCGAATCTCAAAGAATTGTATATGAAACGGGGGTAAAATTTTCCAGAGAGTGCCATAAAGTATATAGTTTTTCGTTACCGATTTCTTGGGGGAAGGCGGTTACAATATTTTTCCAATTTTTCCGGAATATAATAATCCTTTAATCTCTGTCTGTCTGTATGTCCGCAAACTACTCATTCATTAATGGACCGATTTTCTTGAACCAGGTGTCAAAATTTTTCTAATTTCTTGGAGATGATTACCATAGGGTTCAATTTTTTGTTTTACAGATTTTTTTGAAAGCGTTGCCAACATTTTGCTAATTTTACGGGGATTGCGACTACGGGTTTAAATTCTTTTAAAAGAAAGCTTTCTCTATCTATATAATTACCTAATACCGATTTTCTCGAAACCGGTGCCAAAATTTTTCTAATTTTTCGGGGATTGTGACGATGGATTTAATTTCTTTTAGAAAGTATTTTTTTATAAAAAGAATCTAATAAAATTATAAATAGACCGATATCTCAAAATTAATGGAAATTAGAGCAACATTTAAATCTTAACGAATTTTCTATCTATCTATATAAAATAGAATGTGTGTATGTCTGTATGTATGTCTATTCTTTATACACTCTTAAACTATTCGACCGATCTGGACGAACTTTTGCACAGTTACTCTTTACATCCTTGCGCAAAACATAGGCTACTACGGAACCTCGATTATTCACTTACCGATCAGCGTCTTCATCTCTTGGTTTTCCAGGGTTTTTTTTCGGACATTTCGAGATTGCTCGCTCGCAATGTACACAGAACCTCGATATTTTACTTACCGATTACCGATTTTATCCCTTGGTTTTCCCGGGTATTTTTTGCAGAGAAATATCGAAGTTCTGTGTACATCGCAAGCGAGCAATCTCGAAATTCCTGAAAAAACGCCCGGGAAAACCAAGGGATGATTACAGTATTTGTTGAATACTATTTCTTATTTAAATTTAATTTCAATCTCAAATTGTTTTACTCTTATTTCATATATAATTCTTTAAGATTTGGTTGATTAGACTCAGCTTTATAAGGCTTTTATGTATGTACGGATTCCCAGAAATTTTAAATGCCTTTAACTCAAAAACTAATCAACCAAATATAATTAAAAAGTGTGCAAATTTTATATTTAAAACTGCACTCCCCTGCATGTTTTAGAAATGTCCCTGGTTGCTCTAACTTATGCAAATATTGAGATATAGGGCTAAATTTTTTTTTAATCAATAAAGTATTGTTTAAGGAAGGATGGAATTGAATTTAGCGATAATTGGTAAAGGGCTTCTTTCTTTATAAAATTTTGAATTTTTTAAGAAATGCTTTTGATTGCTCTAACTTTTGTAAGTTTTGAAATATTGGGCTATTTCTAATTTTATTATATTCTTCTGTCTTTTCTACCCCTATTTTATATAAAATTCTTTAAAATTTGGTTGATTAGACTCATGTTTATGTATGGACGGATTCCCCAAAATTTTAAATGTCTTTAACTCAAAAACTAATCAACCAAATCTTAAAGAATTATATATGAAATAAGGGTAAAGAAGACTGAAGAATGTAATAGAATTAAAAAAATTGCTAAAATCTTAAAATTTTAACCTTTAAGGGCTACATTCCAAGTCTCAACAATTGAGACTTTTCATAAATTGATATTTTTTGACAATTTAGTATTAATTATTAGCAATCTTTTCGATTCTATTATATTTTTCAGTTTTTTCTACCCCTATTTCATATATAATTCATTATGGTTTGGTTGATTAGACCCAGCTTTATAAAGCTTCGATATATGTACAAATTCTCCAAAATTTCAAATGAGAAAAAGAAAGAGAGAGAGAGAGAGGGAAAGAGAGAGAGGGCGAAAGGGCGTTCTATTTTCTTTCTGTGGCAAGAAAATGATAGAGCGCTATCATTTCCACACCACCTTGCGGTAGATAGCATGGCGCATTTTTTTTTAAGTGGTATCCCCAGTAGGTCTAATCCACTTTGCATTAAAATATGAAAATATTTTAATGCAAAAACTGTTCGAAGTGCCTTCCTCGTTCTCGTACACAGAGTTCGGCCCTTCGAGTAATATTGCGCGTCGCGCGGTACGCCATTTCCGGCGTGATGGTATTGAAAGCTGCGAAAATTTCTTCTCGTACTTCAGCTTGTGTACCACCACGCCTGTGCTCGACTAAATCTTTGATGTAACCCCAAACGAAATAGTCGAGCACGTTAAGATCCGGCGACCGCTATACGGTCCAAGCTTGGATCTTAGGCAGCTCAATATAATTATTTTCAATATGTATTTAATACGCGTATTTTCCAACATATTAAACTGCGCGCCGAGAAAGACGTCGCCTGAGAAAGACGTTCAAATTATTGTTATCCGGTTATTGCGATAAATATTACCACATGCCCCGGTAGTCGAATTGGTAAAGACACCCGAACGGAATGCGGGAGATTCCAGGTTCGAACCCTGGCTGGGGTAATATTTTTCGCGGTAATCTTACTTTATCTTAATAAACAAGATTAATTGAAATAGCACCTGATTTTATTAAAAAGAAACTACTGAATGCAGTAAGTGCTGCTTAAACTAAATTATTTCTATTATGTAATCAATTTTTTTATTAATTATTGTTAATAAACTTTAAGTTATTAACAAGTTTTGAGCGTCCGCATCTATAGGAGTTGAAGAATATTTATTGAAAATTTTCTAAATTTAACTTCTTTATGTCTAATTTAGTAAAGGAGGAAACCAAAAAATAAAAAATCTAGCTAGACAAAGTTGTTCTAAATTTCATTAGCTTTTATTTTTAAAAAATGCATCGGAATTGGTTCAAAATTGGAGACTGTAGACTTTCTTGAAACACGAAATTTTATTCTGGCCCACTGTGTGTTGTACGTCTGACGTATGACGTATTCATAAGGCGGTATTCATAATTTATAATAGCAATATAAAATCAAATCCTATATTTATTGTCTCAAGTCTGGTCAAAAGCAGTCTTAAGATTCCATCCAGCCAATGAAATGACCATATAGCATCTCGAGATAGTACTTAAGAAAATATTTAAGATCGGACTATGAATACCCAGAATACTAACTATCAGGTTTTATACTTAAGACAATCTTAATTATAAGACTTAAGAAAGAACAATGAAAGAGAAAGGGAGAGAAAACGATATTCATGGAATAAAATTCGCTTGATACAAAAGCGGGGAGCACAGACTTCTACCCATGATTTGCATTATAATAATGTAGAAATTTAATTTTTCTAACTTTTCTACATTTTGGTTTTTCTATACCACAGGAGCTGCGCCAAAAGAACTGGAAAGTAATGGAAGCTCTTTCTGCTGCTAAGCTGCGTGCCAAATTCAATAATAAAAAGGGTGTTAAAGTAAAATTTTTTGCTATAATTCTCAATTGATATTATTAACTAAATATCTTATTGAAACATGTTTCTGAGACAAGTTACTATTGTCATCTCATATTCCTTCATTCATAATCTTTAATTTTCAAATGCATTTTTATAAAATTGAGGATATGTGGAACGAGAATCGTGGTTGAATTCGGAACCTGTTGACTTAATTACTCTCAGAGCCACACTCCATTATTAGCTAAATAGCAGAAATTTAACGATAAACTGATAATATATATTGTGATATATTGAGATTTAATTACATTATTTCTTGTAAATTATTTCAATTGCAATTATTGAATATTAATATAATATGTTATGTATAATAATATAAATATCTTATTATTTATTGATATTTTTATAGAAAATCTAGTTTATAATTGTTTATAGAAATTATTCAAATTATAACATTGTGTTTTCTGAGATTTCTTGTGAGTTTTGTTGCAATATAAATATAAATAATTAAATTGTTCAGAACTTACTTTTTCCTCAATTAACTAATAGTTAGTACACACACACACAGAACTTCTATTAATGATAGATGATTAAAATGTATACCTGATTTTTTTGTGAGATCAACAAATCTCATTGTGCATATTCGATCTGATGCAACGAGCAAAGTTATTCAGTCACGTGTAGCTACGATTATACCCAAACTTGCTCCGCCGAGGCCCGATGCCTCTCCCAGACCTTCTCCTACTCTCCTTAGAATATCAGGCTTGTCAAAACTCCTCCATCTGTCTACTAACTCTGCAACTTTGCTTCCTCTTAAGCTCGCTCGGACCAGGACCTCTCCTTATTATAATATTATAATTATTATATATAGGTGTGTATAATATATATGTATATATATACATATACATACATATATGTATGTATATATATATACATATACATACATATATGTATATGTATGTATATATATATACATATACATACATATATGTATGTATATATATATATGTTTATGGTATGTCACATGTCAGGACCGTCATAAAAAACGTATACATACGTATACATCGATATACATTGATATCCTGAGTTTAATTTCGTAAGAATTTTTTATATGTATAATCAATATGCAAAGATATATCAAAATTAAGTTTTTTATATGCATTGTTAATTTTCGGTACCACTACAAAATTAATAAAAAATCTTATTATAAATGATATACATAGTATAAAATACAGTATACATATCTTTGAAATAGTCGTACACATCGTATTTTGTAGTCAATTATAGTTTGTATGCTTTTCATTTACTTTAAAATTTTAAAAATGAGTATTTTTATGCTTAGTAACTTAGTAGGACCATATGAATTTATATTTTCCTAAATATCTATAAAACGTTGGCCTGTTAGTTATTTAATACACACGGTAAAATAGCTCAATCTTTCAAGTAACTGAAAGAGATGTGCATAATATTAAACGCAGACTGTTTTGAGGTAACGGTCCTGCTATTTTCCAACGTACAAAAACAAACGGTCCTCACATGTGACGATACGTCGCTGAATTATACATTTCGTGCGATTCTAATCTTCCCAAATTTCTACACAACGTTGGGTTGCTAGTTATTTATTAAAGAATAAAATATCTCAATCTCTCTAATAACTGAAAAAGATATGCATAATTAGGAACAGACTGTTTTAAGTTGCCGGTCCTGCTTTTTTTCAACGTACAAAGGAAAACGGTTCTCACATGTAACAATACGTCGCTGAATTCTACATTTCATGTGATTCTAACTTTCCTAAATTTCTATAAAATTTTGGTTTGTTAGTTATACAGGGTGTCCCATTTTAACTTAGACAGCTGAATAACATAAAAAATTGCAATGTAATCAAAAAATGTTTTAGACAAAAGTTGTATGGTCTAAAGGGGGACATAAGATGGTGGCAATGATTTGACTTTGGATGGTCGTTTGAAGCTCACGTGAACGTCACCTTTAATTTCTTAAATGGAACCCCTTATATTGTAGTATATTGTTCGAAAGGGCATAAAATAAGAAAAATTTTGGCGCAAACCAGAGGTCGATACGTTGACCCGTTCGGGAGTTATTTAGGGTCAAAAATTGACTTTTTCCAAATTTGACTTTAAATAACTCCCGAACGGATTAACGTATCGACCTCTGGTTTGCGCCAAAATTTTTCTTATTTTATGCCTTTTCAAATGGTATACTACAATATGGGGGTTTCACTTAAAATTTTTAGTGTCCCAGGGGATTGCAACTCAAAAATTTGAAATGAAATCCCCCCAATATTGTAGTATATCATTTAAAAGGGCATAAAATAAGAAAAATTTTGGGGCAAACCAGAGGTCGATACGTTGATCCGTTCGGGAGTTATTTAAAGTCAAAGTTGGAAAAAGTCAATTTTTAACCCTAAATAACTCCCGAACGGGTCAACGTATCGACCTCTGGTTTGCGCCAAAATTTTTCTTATTTTATGCTCTTTCAAACGATATACTACAATATAGGAGGTTCCATTTAAGAAATTGAAGGTGACGTTCACGTGAGCTTCAAACGACCATCCAAAGTCAAATCATTGCCACCATCTTATGTCCCCCTTTAGTCATACAACTTTTGTCTAAAACATTTTTTGATTACATTGCAATTTTTCATGTAATTCAGCTGTCTAAGTTAAAATGGGACACCCTGTATAATACACACGGTAAAAGCTCAATCTCTCAAGTAACTGAAAGAGATGTGCATAATTAATCGCAGACTGTTTTGAGGTGCCGGTCCTGCTTTTTCCCAACGTACAAAGGAAAACGGTCCTCACATGTGACAATACGTCGCTGAATTATACATTTCGTGTAACTCTAATCTTCCCAAATTTCTACACAACGTTGGGCTGCTAGTGATTTATTAAAGAATAAAATATCTTAATCTCTCTAATAACTGAAAGAGATATGCATAATTAAGCACAGACTGGTTTAAGTTGCCGGTCCTGCTTTTTCCAAACGTACAAAGGAAAACGGTCCTCTGCACGAGCAAATTTCGAGCAAACCCTAACATGAATTTTTGAGAGCAAACAGGTAAGAAATTTGATGCGAGATCTGCCAAATCAGATTTTGCTGCCAAACTGCCGTCAAATATGCGACTGAGCCGACTGTCAAACAATTATTGCAGATTTTCCAAAAAAAAAATCTCGTTAAGTATGTCGAGATTTTACGCTACGATTCGTAATTGGCGCCTGTGTATCGGTTATGTAATTTTCATGTTTGTGGCAATTACAAAAGTGAATGAATTTACTATAATATTATAATTTCATTGGTTAATATCTAGTAAACTCTCACTTTTGTAATTTTCACCAAGGTTGTGCAATACACAATCAACCCTCTGGAGTATAGATATGCCCCTAGCCATTTTAATGGGAGGAAGGAAGGAACTTGCGCAGCCGGTACTGAAAGGCTGAGCCCAAGGAGAACAGAAAATCAAGATGCCGTCAAAATGACGAAAAAATTATTACAAACAGTCATTTTGTAATCATTTGTTCGTCATTTTGACGTCATTTTTACGGCATCTTGATTTTCTGTTCTCCTTGGGCTCAGCCTTTCAGTACCGGCTGCGCAAGTTTCTTCCTTCCTCCCATTGAAATGGCTAGGGGCATATCTATACTCCAGAGAGTTGATTGTGTATTGCACAACCTTGGTGAAAATTACAAAAGTGAGAGTTTTCTAGATATTAACCAATGAAATTATAATATTATAGTAAATTCATTCACTTTTGTAATTGCCACAAACATAAAAATTACATAACCGATACACAGACGCAAATTACGAATCGTAGCGTAAAATCTCGACATACATAGCAAGATTTTTTTTTGGAAAATCTGCAATAATTGCTTGACAGTCGGCTCAGTCGCATATTTGACGGCAGTTTGGCAGCAAAATCTGATTTGACAAATCTCGCATCAAATTTCTTACCTGTTTGCTATCAAAAATTCATGTTAGGGTTTGCTCGAAATTTGCTCGTGCAGAGGACCGTTTTCCTTTGTACGTGTGGAAAAAGCAGGACCGGCAACTTAAACCAGTCTGTGCCTAATTATGCATATCTCTTTCAGTTATTAGAGAGATTGAGATATTTTATTCTTTAATAAATAACTAGCAGCCCAACGTTGTGTAGAAATTTGGGAAGATTAGAGTCATACAAAATGTATAATTCAGCGACTTATTGTCACATGTGAGGACCGTCTTCCTTTGTACGTTGGGAAAAAGCAGGACCGGCATCTTAAAACAATCTGCGTTTAATTATGCACATCTCTTTCAGTTACTTGAGAGATTGAGCTATTTTACCGTGTGTATTATATAACTAACAGGCCAACGTTTTATAGAAATTTAGGAAAATTAGAATCACATGAAATGTAGAATTCAGCGACGTATTGTCGCATGTGAGGACCGTTTTCTTTTGTTCATTGGGAAAAAGCAGGACCGGCAACTGAACACAGTGTGCCTAATTATGCATATCTCTTTCAGTTATTAGAGAGATTGAGATATTTTATTCTTTAGTAAATAACTAGCAGCCCAACGTTGTGTAGAAATTTGGGAAGATTAGAGTCGCACGAAATTTATAAAGGTGCGCCTACATCTATCGTAAATGATTATCGTAAGCTCCTTACGACCACTTACGACGATCGCAATGCTCGTCGTGACAGTTATTGTAACCTCATCGATGAGTTGATTCAACTTGAACTTTGACGATTACAACGCTTGTTTAGCGTTACAACAGTAACCTAATCTGTCAGCCTTCTCGACGCGCAAAGAAAAGTGTGTTTATATGATATATTAACATAGATATATTGTTTTTCGAGAGTTTCTTTGCTTACGACCACGATCGCAGCGTTACAATATATGTAGGCGCACCTTAATTCAGCGACGTATTGTCACATGTGAGGACCGTTTTCCTTTGTACGTTGGAAAAAAGCAGGACCGGCACCTTAAAACAGTCTACGTTTAATTATGCACATCTCTTTCAGTTACTTGAGAGATTGAGCTTTTACCGTGTGTATTTAATAACTAACAGGCCAACGTTTTATAGAAATTTCGGGAAATTAGAATCACACATGAAATGTATAATTCAGCGACGGTAAATGTTTACAATTAGGGCTCTAACGAGAAATCAATCGCCATTTAAATATGTTGCAGGGGAGGTCTTTCTGAGTAATTCTACGCAAGAAAAAAGTGGGAGACGGCATTGGTTTAGAAAATATAGCAAATTGAAATTTCAGAATTTTAATGCTTTTTATTAGATATTATAAACCTATAGGTTAGTGACGCGCTTTATAAGTATGCGCTTTGTAAGTTGAAGCACATACAAAGCACATACTTGTAAAGCGCGCCAATAACCTATAGGTTAGTGACGCGTTTTATAAGTATGCGCTTTGTAAGTTGAAGCGAAGTCCACCCTATACAGGGTTGGGTGGGAGGGTGCTGGTGGGGGGGGGGGGGCGACCCCCCCGCAACCACCGACTTGTGTGGAACACGCTCCTCTGTCCACGAATGTACTTTGGTGTATTAGTCTCTCATATATACATATATCTCAAATACTCAAAATAACTGTTGAATAAGCAAATTTCAATTTGCTATATTTTCTAAACCAATGCCGTCCCCCACTTTTTTCTTGCGTAGAATTATTCAAAAAGACCTCCCCTACAACATATTTAAGTGGCGATTGATTTCTCGTTGGGGCCCTAATTGTAAACATTTACCTTCAGCGACTTATTGGCACATGTGAAGACCGTTTTCTTTTGTACATTGGGAAAAAGCAGGACCTGCAACTTAAAACAGTCTGTGCCTAATTATGCATATCTCTTTCAGTTATTAGAGAGATTGAGATATTTTATTCTTTAATAAATAACTAGCAGCCCATCATTGTGTAGAAATTTGGGAAGATTAGAGTCACACAAAATGTATAATTCAGCGACGTATTGTCACATGTGAGGACCGTTTTCCTTTGTACGTTGGAAAAAAGCAGGACCGGCACCTTAAAACAGTCTGTTCCTAATTATGCATATCTCTTTTAGTTATTAGAGAGATTGAGATATTTTATTCTTTAATAAATAACTAGCAGCCCAACGTTGTGTAGAAATTTGGGAGGATTAGAATCGCACGAAATGTATAATTCAGCGACGTATCGTCACATGTGAGGACCGTTTTACTTTGTACGTTGGAAAATATCAGGACCGGCACCACAAAACAGTCTGTGTTTAATTATGCACATCTCTTTCAGTTATTTGAGAGATTGAGCTTTTACCGTGTGTATTTAATAACTAACAGGCCAACGTTTTATAGAAATTTAGGGAAATTAGAATCACACATGAAATGTATAATTCAGCGACGTATTGTCACATGTGAGGACCGTTTTCCTTTGTACGTTGGAAAAAAGCAGGACCGGCACCTTAAAACAGTCTGTTCCTAATTATGCATATCTCTTTCAGTTATTAGAGAGATTGAGATATTTTATTCTTTAATAAATAACTAGCAGCCCATCATTGTGTAGAAATTTGGGAAGATTAGAGTCACACAAAATGTATAATTCAGCGACGTATTGTCACATGTGAGGACCGTTTTCCTTTGTACGTTGGAAAAAAGCAGGACCGGCACCTTAAAACAGTCTGTTCCTAATTATGCATATCTCTTTTAGTTATTAGAGAGATTGAGATATTTTATTCTTTAATAAATAACTAGCAGCCCAACGTTGTGTAGAAATTTGGGAGGATTAGAATCGCACGAAATGTATAATTCAGCGACGTATCGTCACATGTGAGGACCGTTTTACTTTGTACGTTGGAAAATATCAGGACCGGCACCACAAAACAGTCTGTGTTTAATTATGCACATCTCTTTCAGTTATTTGAGAGATTGAGCTTTTACCGTGTGTATTTAATAACTAACAGGCCAACGTTTTATAGAAATTTAGGGAAATTAGAATCACACATGAAATGTATAATTCAGCGACGTATTGTCACATGTGAGGACCGTTTTTCTTTGTACGTTGGAAAAAAAGCAGGACCGGCACCTTAAAACAGTCTGTTCCTAATTATGCATATCTCTTTCAGTTATTAGAGAGATTAAGATATTTTATTCTTTAATAAATAACTAGCAACCCAACGTTGTGTAGAAATTTGGGAAGATTAGAGTCACACGAAATGTATAATTCAGCGACGTATTGTCACATGTGAAGACCGTTTTCCTTTGTACGTTGGAAAAAAGCAGGACCGGCACCTTAAAACAGTCTGTTCCTAATTATGCATATCTCTTTCAGTTATTAGAGAGATTGAGATATTTTATTCTTTAATAAATAACTAGCAGCCCAACGTTGTTTAGAAATTTGGGAGGATTAGAATCGCACGAAATGTATAATTCAGCGACGTATCGTCACATGTGAGGACCGTTTTCCTTTGTACGTTGGAAAATATCAGGACCGGCACCTCAAAACAGTCTGTGTTTAATTATGCACATCTCTTTCGGTTATTTGAGAGATTGAGCTTTTACCGTGTGTATTTAATAACTAACAGGCCAACGTTTTATAGAAATTTAGGGAAATTAGAATCACACATGAAATGTATAATTCAGCGACGTATTGTCACATGTGAGGACCGTTGTCCTTTGTACGTTGGAAAAAAGCAGGACCGGCACCTTAAAACAGTCTGTTCCTAATTATGCATATCTCTTTCAGTTATTAGAGAGATTGAGATATTTTATTCTTTAATAAATAACTAGCAGCCCAACGTTGTTTAGAAATTTGGGAGGATTAGAATCGCACGAAATGTATAATTCAGCGACGTATCGTCACATGTGAGGACCGTTTTCCTTTGTACGTTGGAAAATAGCAGGACCGGCACATCAAAACAATCTGTGTTTAATTATGCACATCTCTTTCAGTTACTTGAGAGATTGAGCTATTTTACCGTGTGTATTAAATAACTAACAGGCCAACGTTTTATAGAAATTTAGGGAAATTAGAATCACACATGAAATGTATAATTCAGCGACTTATTGGCACATGTGAGGACCGTTTTCTTTTGTACATTGGGAAAAACCAGGACCTGCAACTTAAAACAGTCTGTGCCTAATTATGCATATCTCTTTCAACTGCACGCAAATCTAGTGATGTGTATGTTAAATATACATAAATATATAAATTAGTTAATCATATTTATATTTGGAACCTTTAAATTATATTATTACTGATCCCATTAAAAGGGTCTGGGTTGTTACGTTGCATATAATTAAATACTGGGACCGGTCTTCGTAATTTCCAGGTTCCAGCATGTGCCATTACACATCTGTGAACAAATTGGGACCGGTCCTGATAAGTCACTTTTCATATAGGAATATACTGGGACGGTGCCAATATGTGCCATTTGTCCTAGTATGTGCCATTTCGTCTCCGAAATGGTCCTAACATGTAACATACCATAAACATATATACATATACATACATATATGTATATGTATGTATATATATATACATATACATACATATATATATTGTTGCCTTAAACGCATCTAATAGTAAAGCAGAACTTTCACGCTGTATTTCAATAGTATCCTCCATTGGAAGAGATTGTTCTTTATCTTTATAAATGTTAATCTGTGCTTTATTGATATAAAAGCACATCTGTGTGCTTCCACTATTTTTATTTTGTAACGATAAGTCGATGAGCCTTAAGTCTTAATTTTGGAAGTAGTTTCTTATTTTTGATGCAGATTTTCTTTCTTTATGGCAAATGTAAGCATAAAAAAGAACGGAAGCAAATCACGACGATAAGCCGACAGTTATTTCCGTTCTTTTTAAATGTCTTTTCTCTTGGTGAGGTATTCCTTTTCTGTATTATCGCTATCACCGACCAGATCAATCATATTGGGACCATATTTAACCGTAATTGGGGCTGTAATAAGGAGCTAGGGTATAATGCTCCTTTAACGAATAATACGAAATTTTAGCAACACAAATTTTAATGTACATACATACGAGAGCCGTCAGGGTTTTATAGTAATCTTCATACGAATTGTATGATGATTTTACAGTTTTATGTTCATTTATTGGAACTATCGAATGTTCGATCTTCGGTACCTTGTACATACAGGGTTTACCAAAATATGGAAACCCCTAAATATTTCGAAAACTACGCATTTTAGAAAAAAATGTTTTAGACAAAAGTTGTAGGGTTTCAAGTAACGCATTAAATAGTAATATTAGTGTGACTGCAAATAACTTTGTTAATGCCAGGTAAAAATAACTTTAAAAGTTTTAAATGGAAACCCCTATTTCTAATTGCATATTCTTATAGCTTACCTCGAGAGCTTTTCAAAACACTATAATAAAGTATTTTTTTATTAATTATTTTTCAAGTTATGGAGCTTGAAAGCTACGATACTGCTGGCATCAGCGTTACCCAAGATGTACCGCGTGGAGGTTGCACGGTCGGATTTACACTAGCAGAGTTGTAAATAACAATACTTTTGTGATTGAAGTTTTTAATTACTAATTATATTACATAATTTAAATTTAAATTGAGTTTAAGTACAAATGTTTTTTGGAATTGTAATTAAAGTCGTTCAATTACAAATAGGTACATTTTGAAATTGTAATTAAACTCGAATTTTATTACAATTAAAAAAGTTATGGCCAATCCTCTCCCCTCATTTTGGTTCCTCCTTGGGTCTTCCTATCCTATGGGGAAAGAGGGAGTGGGAGAAGGTCAGCGCGAGGGGAGGGAGAGGGAAAAGGCGATTGGGTCATTGGAGATGACCCTCTTAGGAAGAGTCCAATGAAATCCTCCAATGGCCTAATCGCCCTCTCCCTCCCCCATCCTCGCGCTGACCCTCTCCCACTGGATCGACACTCCGAGAGGGTATAAAATACAAGCGCCAAGATGTTCAGTGTTTTTTTTTCGCGAATAATCACGTAGGTAGGGTGATAGCGTCCTAGAGCGCTCTCTGCTTCTGCCGAGGACTTTTCTCTTTTTAATTCGCAAATTAATAAATTAAAAATTAAACGTTTGGCTAAAAATGGCTAATGAATTATCGGAGCGTGAAAGAATCACTATCCTAATGATGCGCGGATGGGGTGATAATGAACGATCGTTCACTGATGTCGTTCGATTATTTAATACCACGTATCCGAATCGTCAAATTAGTAAATCCACTGTTTTGAAAACTGTACGAAGTTTTCAAGAAACTGGTAGTGTAAAAAGTCGCATTAGGTCTGGCAGGCCATCATCTGCAACTAATAACGACAAACAACTTGATGTTCTGCAGACTTTTATTGAAAATCCTCATACATCTGTTAATAGAGCAGCTCAAGCTCACGACATTGCTCCCATGTCCGTACACAGAATTTAAAAAAAAAATAAGTTACATCCATACAAACTGCAATACGTTCAAGAATTGCAAGACGGAGATGATGAGCGTCGTATACGCTTCTGTGCAAGAATGATGGACCGAATAGATGCCTCGCCCGACTTTTTTTATCAAATTGTTTTCACAGACAAGGCAACCTTTACATTGACGGGAGAGGTTAATAATCAAAATTTTCGTCTCTGGTCAGATGAAAATCCGAATTGGATGCGGGAAAGTCATACACAATACCCACAAAAAATAAATGTATGGTGCGGCATGATAGACGCTTATGTGATAGGGCCATTTTTTTTGGAGGACAACCTCAATGCTCATAGGTACGAGAGATTACTTGTAGATGAAATAATTCCAGCAATACAAAATATTTTTCCAAATAACTTTGAGCAAATATGGTTTCAGCATGATGGAGCTCCGCCTCATTTTGGTGCAGGGCCACGTCAAATTTTAAATGAAGTTTTCCCGCAAAGGTGGATAGGAAGAAGGAACCGAAATGAGGGTGGGGAAAGTTGGCCACCTAGGTCACCAGATCTAACTCCTCTTGATTATTACTTTTAGGGCTATCTGAAGAGTAAGGTTTACAAAACAAAACCTCAAAAAATGCCCAAGAATTGAGGCAGCGAATAAGGGATGAAGCAGCCTTGATACCTGCTGAATCAAATCGTAGAGCTATTTCTGCGTTCTATCAAAGATTGGCATACTGTCAAGAAGTCCATGGAAACCACTTTCAGAATTTACTTTAAAACACTCAAACACACAAAAAAAATGTAAATTAAGATTGTAAAATTTGTAATTTAGGAAAATGTAAATAATAATTATTCTTTTTACTTTTTTATTTGTAATAAAATTCGAGTTTAATTACAATTTCAAAATGTACCTATTTGTAATTGAACGACTTTAATTACAATTCCAAAAAACATTTGTACTTAAACTGAATTTAAATTAAAATTATGTAATATAATTAGTAATTAAAAACTTCAATCACAAAAGTATTGTTATTTACAACTCTGCTAGTGTAAATCCGACCGTGCAACCTCCACGCGGTACATCTTGGGTAACGCTGATGCCAGCAGTATCGTAGCTTTCAAGCTCCATAACTTGAAAAATAATTAATAAAAAAATACTTTATTATAGTGTTTTGAAAAGCTCTCGAGGTAAGCTATAAGAATATGCAATTAGAAATAGGGGTTTCCATTTAAAACTTTTAAAGTTATTTTTACCTGGCATTAACAAAGTTATTTGCAGTCACACTAATATTACTATTTAATGCGTTACTTGAAATCCTACAACTTTTGTCTAAAACATTTTTTTCTAAAATGCGTAGTTTTCGAAATATTTAGGGGTTTTCATACTTTTGGTAAACCCTGTATATAATAGGAACATATATAATAGTGTGTTTGCTGGCGTGTGTGCTTTCGATTCCGAGGGTGGCCCGCACAAGAGACGGAGAGAGTAAAAGATCGTGTGACTCCAAATCCAAGGACGGTTGCATTTTGCGGTTTTTCTTCTTTTTGTTGACCCGTTAATTTGATTTCCGACTCACCGGCTTGCGGTTCGCAAGAGTCGAGTGAACCGGAGTGAACGCCACGCCATGCCGCGCACTTCTGGTTGTTCTGGTCTCGCGCAAGCTGCCGAAAAACACATGGGCGAGTAAATACCCTTTATTGATTGCTATCGGGGATCATCGATGGCGACACCGATCAATGAGGTAATGAATCTATAGTTATTGATTGATACTTCTTGTATCATTGCTATATACGGTTTCTATTGTTTCACTTTGTTCGGTTGTATTTGAGCTTGGACAAATGAGCAAATCTTTTGTTTCCGGTGCAAGGCCTTTGAGCCTGATCTACAATGTGCTCTTTGCTTTCTGTTTCTTGCTGTTTGCTTCTTGTTTCTCTGCCTCTCCACGCCATATTTCTCTTCTGGAGTTTAATATTATTTATCTGAGGCAACAGAAAACGCAAAACATTTTGTTACGCGACAGAATTTGTCAAAAAATGCGTTCGGGGAGACGCTTTAGGGCTATAAACGCAAAAGGCAGAGAACACGAAACAAAAAGCAAAGAGCACATTGTAGATCAGGCTTTATACTGTAATACACGCGACAGAATTTAATTTCTATTTTGTTCCGAGCTTTTATTTGAGCTTGGCGAATTTTCAGTTGTTTCCTGATGCGCAATAAGGCCTTTGTTCTCTGTTAATCTGGATAAAATGCTATTTAGATTTTGTTTTATAAGTACAAATGTACTATTGTCAATAAAATTGCATACACTTTATCTTAAATGCGTTAACTCTTTCCTACAATTTTCAAGAAAGTGGTTTGTATTTTGTCATTTAGCAGTTGGCAAATATTTGTCCATATTTATACGATTCTCGATTTTAAGGTTTCACAATTAAATATTTCATAATTCGGTTAAGACAGAATTCAGTCGCGCTCAGTCGTTAATCCGGCCATCAATCGATTTTTTCGCAACGAACTCTTCCAAAATTTCTTCTTTTGCCGGACCATTTACTTTTCCCACTCACCCAACCGGAAGTCTGTGAAAGTTTTGTTTCGTCTCTTGTTACATCTGTGATCCTATAGATATCTTATTTAATAGTGCTGCCGAGTGGTTTCTCAGATTTTGAATGTGTATATCCTGTAGCAAGTTTTTATCACCTTCATCTGTCTTCGATGGTGATATCGTGAGTTTATCTAACAATAAGTTTGGGTTGAAACTATAATCCTGATTGTGTGATAAGTATTCATCCACACACTTCGACATATTTGGCGATAAATTAGAGATCGGCTCCGCTTGTGAGTCGATTCGGTTTTTCGTTTCGTCTCTTGTTACATCTGTGATCCTAGATATCTTATTTAATAGTGCTGCCGAGTGGTTTCTCATATTTTTAATTGGCATATTCTGTAGCAGCAAGCGGTCTTCAATATTAATTGAAGCTGCCGCATCGAATAAATTTTTTATGGACCTCGTTTCTAAATCGATATTTTTTTCGTTATTAAATTGCAAAAGTGATTCTTTTCTTGTAATAGTTGTGACCGGTGATAGTTCTTTATTAATGGGAGATTTCTGAGTACTAATTATTTATTTATTTATTTAAACGGGATAACTCCTTTAGTACAATTAGTAAAGATAACAATATTAATATATAGAAATGCACAAAGTAAGTAGAGAAACGAAAGAAATAAGTAGAAGTAATATTTAACGAAGACATTGAGTTAGTGACCGTTTAAAAGACTCAATAGACATATGGAAAAAATCCACATGTTCAGAAAATTTATTCGCTAATAGGAAGGTCCTATTTAAAGGTTTAAACTTTCCATATGATGTACGGTGTAACTCTTCGTGAAATATTAAGTTACTTCTGATTCTGAGAGATCTAGCTGGAATATGCAAGTTAACGCGTTCCAACAAGTCCGAGCATGAAATACCCCCGCTAATTAGTTTAAAAAGGAATAATAAGTTAAAATATATTCTTCTATCCTCCAGTGTTTGTAAATTAATCCTAGCTAAAATAGAATTATAATTGTTGTCCTGATAACGCATTGGATTCCCAGTAAGGTAGCTGATTCTTCGAAGAAAACGATGTTGAATTCTCTCAATTTCTATTGAATATTTAAGTTGGTACGTAGCCCAAACAATGGCAGCATATTCCAGATGAGGTCTAACTAGTGCGCAAAATAACAATTTTAGTGTAGAAATATGATCAAAGTATTTGCGGAATTTCTGGGCGGGGCGACGGCAATCGAAACGCGTGTGCCCGCGTTGCTTACATCTCCAGCAACATTTGCTTCGATTATATGCAGCGGCGGTAACTAGCAATTCCGTGGTTTTCCTCTTATCCGCGAAACTGCATATTCTTGTTGTATTCTTGCACAGATCGCACTCAATATGGCAGTGTGCAGCTGCCACATTTATTGTTACCTTACTGGGGGCCATCCTGTTGAAGACGGGCCTGGCGGTTAGTTAAAGACGCTGGATACGCTGGTACTATCGACAGGATGGTCCGACAAGGTAAGCTCGATGTGCCTGCTAACCGTTAGGAGCTTCACCGTTCAAATCTGAGGGTCCAGGGTTCGAGTCCCTGTTTGGGCGCCATAAAACAACCTGATTTCTCGATGCGCGGAACTAGCTCGCGGCTGGTCAGGGTCGAGAAAAGGCGCGGAGGAAGAGACGCGAGACGGCGTGTTTTACAATCGAGTCTTTATTCTCACAAGTTAAAGTTCTTATTACAATAGGATATTATAGGAGGCGATTGCCTCAGATTCGCTTTTACAATTATAATGATGATGCGTTATTACAAGTTCTCCGGATGAGGTTACAAGATGCGTGCTATGTGAACGCAAGGCGGCGCGTGTTAGTACGCCGAGTTCGTAGGATCGGCCCGCGGCGTTAGCTGACGGAAGATGTGATCGATGGGCGCGTTTGATGGCCCGCGTGGGGCGGCGCGCGAAAGTGAAAGTAACGTCGGTATGTCGCGTGTGTACGTGGGCGGAGCCTAATTTCGTAGATTTGCGGAAAATGGGTTGAACTGACGCGAGGCGTGTACGACACGCGGAGCTATTAGATTAGAGGGTAAATTTCTACAATTAGGGCCCCAACGAGAAATCAATTGCCACTTAAATATGCTGTAGAAGAGGTCTTTCTGAGTAATTCTACGCAAGAAAAAAGTGGGGGACGGCATTGGTTTAGAAGATATAGCAAATTGAAATTTTCTTTCGACAGTTATTTTGAGTATTATGAGATATATATGTATATAAGAGACTAATATACCAAAGTACATGCGTGGACAGAGGAACGCGTTCCACACAAGTCCGGGGTTGCGGGGGGTCCCCCCCCTCCACCTGCACCCTCCCTCCCAACCCTGTATAGGGTGGACCTCGCTTCAACTTACAAAGCGCATACTTATAAAGCGCGTCACTAACCTATAGGTTATTGGCGCGCTTTACAAGTATGTGCTTTGTATGAGCTTCAACTTACAAAGCGCATACTTATAAAGCGCGTCACTAACCTATAGGTTTATAATATCTAATAAAAAGCATTAAAATTCTGAAATTTCAATTACGCCACATTTTCGCAAAAACTATTAATTCATTTTACCTTTCACATATGGATAGAAACTGAAATAATTTCATTGTTCTATTAATTGTTATAACACAAGACTACTGACGATAGACTTCATTGCTCGATTGTCGGTCGAAGACTGTGACGTTATGATTTTTGTGAGAACACGAGAATTATGTTTACTGTGCAAGGTGAAGGAAGGTCGACCCCGAAATTTTATCAACAGTTTTGGATTCGAGGGGCAAAAACACGCTCCTCTGTCCACGCATGTACTTTGTAAGTTGTAAAGCGAGGTTCACTCCCCCCCCCCCCCGACCCTGTGGAATACGCTCCTCTGTCCACGCATGTACTTTGGTATATTAGTCTCTCATATAAACATCTCATAATACTCAAAATAACTGTCGATTAAGGAAATTTCAATTTGCTATATCTTCTAAACCAATGCCGTCCCCCACTTTTTTCTTGCGTAGAATTACTCAGAAAGACCTCCCCTACAACATATTTAAGTGGCGATTGATTTCTTGTTGGGGCCCTAATTGTAGAAATTTACCAATTTGAGTCCTATATTATAAGAGAAGCGCAATCTTTATCCCCTCCATGGTTCCCATAGACTGCCATAAACTCCGCAGCTGACCGTTTGTAAACATGTATATCTGTTACTTTGCACACGAACACCACACGGACACCACACGGATGCGCTGCGGGGTCTATAGTCTCGGTTTTGATTGGTATGCCGCGGTCAGCCAATCAGCAAGCGTGCCCTCAATGTCGCTTCTCTTATAATATAGGACTCTATATTAAATGAGCGCGTAGAAATGGCGCGAGGCGTGTGCGGCACGCGGATCTGTCAAAAGGAGATAACAGGAAATGGCGTGTAAACGGGAACACCCGTCGGAGAAGAGTACTCTCTTCTGCGGTACACGTTGTAGACTGACGGCAACCGGGAACGCCCGGCAGGACAAAGCACGCTCTGTACGTTTGCACGTCGAGGAAAAGATCACGGTTGGGGACGCCCGACGTACGGAGAACGCTCCGTACGGGTCGTGGTATTTTGCGTGAGCTGGAAGGCGGTGCCGGTTACCGATAACTCTCGGAGGAGACGAAGTACTATCAACCTCGCCGGCACGGCAGGGACTCAGGAAGCGATGTCGACGTATGGGAACTCCCAAATAGAGACCGAGTACTCTCGACCTCGTCGGCACGGCTGGTAGCTGGAAAATAGGATCGGGACCGGGAGTCGTGAGCAGCGGACAGGTCGGAACGGCTTGCTGTTTCACGACGGAGTCTCTCATTTCGGCGAATTCGCCGATCTTTTATACCCCCTTGGACCGCTTATCCTGGTAGCGGGGGGTATCGCTGACGCGGTGGCGTACGTGGTGGGGATGCCGGGATGGAGCGGTAGGGGCGCCGAGCGCTCCGGCGTCGCAAACGCGCTCGATAGTTCTCGGGCGCTTTCGGATATCGATCGATCGCTCCGAATCGATTCCGGCGGCGAGTGCGCCGACTTTGTTCAAATTAAAAATATGTGGGGGCATTCCGCCCCTATTGCTTCGTCCGGCGGGTGATTGGCCGGGCGGCTCGGCTGGTGGACGGCCGAAACGATGCAGTTTTGGGGGTGCATCGTTACAAGTTGTAGTGTAAATATTATAGTCTAAACCAGATAGAGAAGCTGCATACATCTTTTTAATAAGAGAATTATGCAATAGATGAAAAATTTAGTCAAAAAAGCAATTTTGTGTTAAACATATTTTTCTTTATCTCCACAAAAAACAGCAAGTTTTGTAAGAGGAATTGTAGATTTTGCAAAGATGTAATGAAAATATTACTTATCGTCTCCGAAGTTTTATTTGGAAATACGGGATTTAGTTCCGTAGGAACTTTTTTCATCCTTAATCTCGTGTGATATGTCGTGATCCAAAAAGCACTCACCCTGAGATAAGGAATTTGAAGATCCGCGCCGTGGGTGGTCCCTTATATAGGTTCACTTGCTAAATTCTTTTTAAATACGAGACCATATTATATTGATATATGTACCAAAAAGCATAATAACGAGAATCTTACTTTTGAAGTTGGACCAACTACCAAGCGGGGCGAACCTTTGTTCAGGTCTCTCCTTTGGTTAGAAGTGCTTGAAACCTGTAACTAAACAAACGTAGTTTTAATTAGAGGTAATTATCGCGTCTCACGCGCGACGACAATTTAATTTTTTAAACACATCTCCTTGTGTAGCTTTGGAGGAAGAAATTTGGTCAGAAAAGAAATGTGCTAAACATTTTTCTTTATTTGCTATTTATTTCTTTATTTGTCATTTTGTTATTACATAACAAGCAATAAAAAAGTCTTTAAAAAAACATTATTTTGTACAGCTCTTTTTGAAACACTAAAATTGGTGTTTGTGTTGTCTCCACAAAGAGCAGCAAGATTTTTAAAAAAAATTTGAAGGTTTTGCGAAGATGTAATGCAAAAATTACTTATCGTCTCCGAAGTTTTATTTGGTAACGAACTTAACTTTGCCAGTTTTTTTGCTTTTAATTCATTAAAATATATATTGAATTAAAAGTGGAAACATTATTTTTTTTAATATCATGATTACTTGCATCAGTCGCGATCCCATAAAATTGTGTTGCTTCTATTTCCTTAATACATTCTGAGACGGAGTGTAGCGTCAGTATATCTTTTATAATATCCGTGGTCTTGGTTCTCGCTGTTGATTGTTTAGCAGCAACTTTATAAGAGGGATATAAGTATTAAGGCATTTAACTTTATGGTGCAATCTAAAGAAGCGAATGGTTGATGATGTTTTACTACTTTGTCAGCCGTTAATTCGGCCAACGCCAATCAAGAGATCTTCACTATCGTATGTATCGTGATTGAAATTGAAGGACAGAAATTGTCAGTTTGGCTCTTTAGATTTTCATATTTATTGTACAAATTTTTGTCTTTTAAGACGTTATATAATTTGTACGTTCTTACCCTCGGCGATTTAGGTATTGTTTCGAGGAGATCTGTAGTATTAATTGAAATAAAATTGTTAATTTTTACTTGGTGTGTTTATTATTGTTTCGATTTCTTTCCAGAAATTATTAACCGGCCTTTCAAGTTTCCATTTTTTTTGTACCAGCACTCTTCACCTTTTAAAATATATTGTACAAATGTGCGGCCGGTTACCACTTGCGGCGTTGGAGTTAACTACTCGTTAACGGGATCCACGGCTTTTTTAAGCATTTTTTAAATATACTTTACTTAATATGCTTCATGCAATAAATAAAACAGGCGTTTCCATACAGATATGGGCTTTAGGTGCAGCTTCTCATTTATAATAATATCTAAAAATAAATCGGTAATTGGTTATATCGCTTGCAATATAATATTATTATTGCCTTACCCTGTATACATATACATATTTATTGTATAGTATACGTATAGTATTTACCAACGAAGTATCCTTATCCTGCCACCATGGCCTCTGCCGACCTCGACAGACATACGTTGGCACGTGGACTCGAGTTCCACGGCGCGCCGTGGTCTCTGTTGTACCAGTAATTACACCTGTATGTCCCTTGTAATCTCCTTCTGTAATTTGGATGGTCATTCCATGGCCTTTGCCTCTTCCGCCTCTGTCCCCTCGTCCAAATCCACCTCTGTAAGATTGATCAATAGTTGATATATAGTAAACGTTGAAAGAATATATCAATAAAGTGAATATAGTAGAATGAAAACAAGACTAACCCGCTAGTTATTAAGTGTAGTTATCACAAATTGTGTATTTTCGGGGGAAAAAATTTGATCAAAAAGAAATTTTGTGTTAAACATTTTTCTTTATCTCCACAAGAAGCCGCAAGTTTTGTAAGAGAAATTTGAAGATTTTGCGTAAATGTAATGCAAAAATTACTTATCTCCAAAGTTTTATTTGGAAATTTACAGGATTTCGTTCCGTATTATAGGAATTGTTTTCGTCCTTAATCTCGTGTGATAGCCCGTGATCAAAAAAGCATCTTACCCCGAAATAAGGAATTTGAAGATTCGCGCCGTGGGTGGTCGATCTCTATATAGGTATATTCCCTTGCGAAATTTTATTTTAAATATATACGAGACCCTATTATATTTACCAAAAAGAATAATAACAAGAATTTTATATACCTTTGCTGTTGGACTAACTACCAAACAGACCGAGCCTTTATTTAGGTCTCTCCTTTGGATAGAAGTAGTTGGTACCTGTAGCTACAAACGTAGTTCTTATTAAAAATAGTTATCGTGTTCCACGCGCGACAACGATGTAGTTTTTTAAACACATCTCCTTGTGTATAGCTTCGGGGGGAAATATTTGGTCAAAACAGAACTTTTGACAGCATGCCATGTCTATCTTGTCTTACGTATAAATTAGTGGCCTTTATCATTTGTTATTAAAAATTTTACAAATATCCTCCCACACGGGGTCAGCCCGCGGTTTCAATTTATTTTTTCTTTATTGATATAATCTTTTAGTGTGTTAAATATTTTGTCAACACTGATTTTTGTCTTACGCCGCATCTTTTAAATTATATGTGATGCAAAGCTGAAAGAAACTGTTAATTAAACGTACATTACTATTCAATAGTTTCTCCTGTCAGAAGTACCTTCTTACAGAAAATTTCGATAACGGATAGAACTTTCGCCAAGACATAACCATTATCAACATATGAAAATTTAAACAAATACAAAAAATAAACTGTGTATTTTTCAATAAAAAAATTATTTTTTGAAAAATCCGTTCCGTTAGATACGTATCTTTGCGTTAACATAAATTAAATTATAAAACAAAGCACTTATTGAATCTTTCTTAGCCCAGTTACTCAAAAGTATTAAATTTTTTAAGGGGAATTAAATTTAACAATTAAATGTTTAAATACTTTCGTACTTAAAAAATAAAGCGTATTAAAAATAATACTTTGTATATAATTATTGTTCTTTAGATGGCTCATCTCGAGTTTTAATTAGCATCTTTTATTTGGTTCAGCAATTCTGACTTCGTCCATATTAATGCTAGTTTTATTGGTATGTATTGGCGTCATAAAAAAGAATACAGACAGTATTATTTTCGTTTGTCGTACAATGGTTATAACGATGCCATATAACGGGTATTTGGCTGAAGTAATTAATATGGCAAAAAGTATTAAAAAATATAGTGTAATTATTGATTATTAATGCGATAAATTAAACAAGGTGGTTTTTAAAAAATCTTACAATTTAGGACGAGAAGCTCGATATACAGGGTGCTTCAGAAATAGGTGGCCAAACTTTAAGAGCATATTCTACTTACTGTAAGGATGAAAAAAAGTCGTATAAACATGGGTCCGGAAACGCTTTTTTTCAAGTTACTTTTTTTATTTATAACAGACTATAACAACATTTGAACTGCAAAAACATTTCATTACAGAAATTGCTGGATATGATTTCCTTCCGCATTAATGCATGCCTCGTATCGACGTCTATTAAGCTGACACAGCCACTTTAGCATAATCGAACAAAACATATACAGAAATTTAGTGCTTTTTTGTTGCTAATTTGTTGCTCTATTCGGGATTTTGTTGCTGCAGCCATTTCGGAAAAAACAGTGGCTGTGCTAGCTTAAGTTTAAGTTAGCACAGCCACATGAAAAAAAAAACATAAATTAAAAAACAGGGTCATATTTATTTAGTGCTATTTTGTTGCTAATTTGTTGCTCCATTCCCACATCCGTTGCACCACCCCTACTATGAGTAAACTACCCCTAATTAATCCCATCTAGCACAACACTGTCAAAATTCCAATTTCAAGAAATATCTCGACGGATTATATTATTTTTATTTTGTTGCTTCACATTTTCATCAATCCCGATTTTGTTGCTCCACCCCTATCATCAGAAAACTACCCCCCGATACTCCTATCTAGCACAAAACCTTACAGCTCGAATTTTTAAGACATTCTTGACGGATTATATTATTTTGCAATACAAAGGAAATAGCCATACGGTCCAAGCTTGGATCTTAGGCAGCTCAATATAATTATTTTCAATATGTATTTAATACGCGTATTTTCCAAACAATTAAACTGCGCGCCGATTATTTGTCGGACTTAAAACACAGCTATTGTTGGAACATTATAAATTTATAATGTTCCAACAATAGCTGTGTATTAAGTCCGACAAATAATCGGCGCGCAAGTTTAATATTATAAATTTATAATGTTCCAACAATAGCTGTGTTTTAAGTCCGACAAATAATCGGCGCGCAGTTTAATAGTTTGGAAAATACGCGTATTAAATACATATTGAAAATAATTATATTGAGCTTCCTAAGATCCAAGCTTGGACCGTATGGCTATTTCCTTTGTATTGCAAAATAATATAATCCGTCAAGAATGTCTTAAAAATTCGAGCTGTAAGGTTTTGTGCTAGATAGGAGTATCGGGGGGTAGTTTTCTGATGATAGGGGTGGAGCAACAAAATCGGGATTGATGAAAATGTGAAGCAACAAAATAAAAATAATATAATCCGTCGAGATATTTCTTGAAATTGGAATTTTGACAGTGTTGTGCTAGATGGGATTAATTAGGGGTAGTTTACTCATGGTAGAGGTGGTGCAACGGATGTGGGAATGGAGCAACAAATTAGCAACAAAATAGCACTAAATAAATATGACCCTGTTTTTTAATTTATGTTTTTTTTTTCATGTGGCTGTGCTAACTTAAACTTAAGCTAGCACAGCCACTGTTTTTTCCGAAATGGCTGCAGCAACAAAATCCCGAATAGAGCAACAAATTAGCAACAAAAAAGCACTAAATTTCTGTATATGTTTTGTTCGATTATGCTAAAGTGGCTGTGTCAGCTTAATAGACGTTATTTACGGTTGCAGTCTACTCCCTTAACATTTATTTTGCGCAAGCTACGTTTTTTTTCAATATATCGAACACCAGCCTTTATATAATTTGTATAATTTGTATCTCGGTCGCTTAATAAATCAGTTACGCGCTTAGACTTCTGTAGACAATTAGATATATATTGATTTGTTTAAAATGGGTTGTAATCAGCGATGTTTATTTTCGGTCTTAAATCAGCGAAGGGTTGTCTCCCCTATAGATATATTCTATATCTCTACGCAGGATTGTACTTACTCTCTCTGCGTGCCAAATCGCAGTCAAAAATCTACGATGTATTTTTCGACATTATTAGCACATTAACACAAAAGCTAATGCGAATTATTTAAACGCTTCGCGGAAACTAATGTTGTATAATCAGTAGTCAATATAAATCTGATAATTACCTATTAGTATTATTCTTTTTTCTCCGTTCACATGGAGAATGGGTTCGGGTTCGGGTTCGGGTTCGGGTTCGGGTTTGGGTACGGGTTCGGGTTCGTGTTCGTGTTGTTCATAAAAAAGCGCTTCGCCTTATGAGGAATACCAACATCTGGGTATATTCGTTTCAATACCTTGTATATGTAGGTATTATAATTCTCCTTCCTCTTCTTCCTTTTTTTGGTATCTCGGTGCGACGGCGACACCGGAAAGGAGCATGACTGTATTTCTTCGCCTCCTAACGGGTTCCTGCAATAATAATGCCAAATAAACATTTAATTGAAACCCTTCAATTGTATATGTGTTATAACTTTTAGTATTAATAATTAATTTTTTAATGTGTACTTACTTATGTTGAGATGAGAAGCAATGATCTAAATGTTTTCTTCGGTTATTGCTGGAGATTTCAATTGCAGGATGTCTATTTTGGTTGGTGATTTGTAATGGTGTTTTTTTAAAACTTAATTTTTTTCATTGTCTTTTTGGTGGCACTCTGTGGCGATTACGTGCCACGAATCATCAATCCACGATTGTTTTTCAACGGCATTGACGCTATGTACCTTGTAATACCGTGTTAAAATAAGTGCCACATTAGACTTTTTATTCTTCAGGGGTCCCATCCTCATTATGACGTGGCAATAATTTTGTGCTGGTTAATATAGGGCTGGCACCTAGTCGAGTGCAGCATTTTTTTTGTTATTGAAGTAATTACTGATGTTAATGTTGGCTTCCTTGATATTGAAGCTCGTGTGAATTTCTTTATTCATTTTGGAGCACCGTACACGGATCTAGTCTGAGAGTAAGGGGTGTTTATGCGAAGCAGGTTTTATTTTCTTGTATAAAATACAAGAAAGAGAGAACACGCAATTTGCTCAAGTAACGCAGTAACGTACCTAGTTATAGATATATTGTTACAGTTTTATATATAGATTGTTATACTTCTTTAATAACAAATAATTTGCGATTCTATAATTTCTTAATTTAAATAAATTTCACGAGCCACCATTTTATATTTTAATGACGAGATGAATTTGGGAAAAATCGTGTTTATTTCTTCAATTAACAGTTGAAACTTTTAATTGAATTTTTAAATTAATTTAAATTGGCGCCATTGCGAGGCACGAAGATGATTTTCGGTTACTGCAGTAGTAACCGAAAAACAACATTGCTTTCGAATTTATATCTCGCTATACTTATTTTTTTACGCGCAAAGTCCCTAACTGGCTCGAAAATTGATCTAGCTCTTTTTCTACTTTAAGAGTTATTGATCCCAACAAATTGTCAATGACTCCAGTAACTATAATTATATATATTGCACTTTAGATATATAGACCTTATATTTATAAAATCTATGACTTGAAAGTAGTGAACTATGTATGTACAACATACTCTATTAGGATATTTTAATCTTCATGCCAATTTTCATCTTCTAAAAGTAACTAGAGAAGTTTATTTGATCTTTTGACACCACTGTTACTTTTGTAGTGATGTATTAATAAGTGGTTATATAATAAGAATGCACCACTGTCGTAATTTATTATTTTGCCACACTTCTGGCAAATTTCTTTAGTAGATTTATTAACAATTTCAAATATTTAGTTTAATTTTACAGTTTTATTCGAAGCAGACCCGAACACGAACACGGGGGGGGGGGGGGGGGGCCCGCAATTCATAATTTCTGCCGTTAGGTGAGTTCAAAATTAAATTACGCTCGCTTCTTAATTTTTGTAAACGAATCTGTCCGTTGCGCTCCTGGTTCGTCCGACGATCCCGATTAAAAATCGCAACGGGGTCCTTTTGGGCTTTGACGCCCCCTGTTGCCTCACTAAACTTGAGCTCCTGAAATCTGATATTCCATGACAGGCTTATAAATGCTCTTTTAACTTCTCTATATTCTTTTGCTTCCTCATAGAGGAAGCTTTGTTTTCATAAAGTTCGTATATGGACCTTTGATTGCATATAAAGCTAGGTCTAATCAACCAAATATTAAAGAAAAATATATGAAATAGGGGTAGAAAAGACCAAAGAAAAAATTGTTTTTTAGTTTTCGACGCCAATGTGTTCAGAATGTTCTAAAACGTCGAAAAATCGCCATTTTAAAAAATGTCGGTATGTGTGTATGTATGTCTGTATGTGCCAAATTTACAGAAATTTCTATAACTGCAGAACTAATCAACAAAATCTTAACCAATTATATATGAAATAGGGGTAGAAAAGACTGAAGAATATAATAGAATTAGAAAAATTGCGAATATTTTAAAATTTTAACCTTTAAGGGCTACATCTCGAGTCTCAATAATTGAGATTTTTCACAAATTGATGTTTTTTGACAATTTAGTATTAATTATTGGCAATTTTTTCTAATTATATTATATTCTTCAGTCTTTTCTACCCCTATTTCATATATAATTCTTTAAGATTTGGATGATTAGACTCAGCTTTATAAAGCTTCTATGTATGTACGATCAATTCTCCGAAATTTGAAATGTCAATCAAATTTTAAAGAATTATATATGAAATAGGGGTAGAATAAACTGAAAAAATCTAATAAAATTAGAAATAGCCCGATATCTCAAAATTAATGGAAATTAGAGCAACATTTAAATCTTAACAAATTTTCTATCTTATACATATAAGTACCTGACGTCTGTCTGTATGTCTGTATGTCTGTCTGACCGCGAACTACTCATTCATTAATAGACCAAATTTTAAAGAAGTGTACATGAAATAGGGGTAGAATTTCCCGGGGAGTGCCATACAGTATATAGTTTTTCGTTACCGATTTTTTCGAAAGGCGATTACGATATTCTTCCAATTTTTCAGGAATTAATTGACCGAATCTCAAAGAATTGTATATGAAACGGAAGTAAAATTTTCCGGGGAGTGCCATAAAGTATATAGTTTTTTGTTACCGATCTTCTTGGAAGCGGGTTACGATATTTTTCCAATTATTCCGAAAATAATTGACCGAATCTCAAAGAATTGTATATGAAACGGGGGTAGAATTTTCCGGGGAGTGCCATAAAGTATATAGTTTTTCGTTACCGATTTTTTTGGAAGGCGGTTACGATATTTTTCCAATTTTTCCGGAATATAATAATCCTTTAATCTCTGTCTGTCTGTGTCCGCAAACTACTCATTCATTAATGGACCGATTTTCTTGAACCAGGTGTCAGAATTTTTCTAATTTTTTGGAGATGATTACCATGGGTTCAATTTTTTGTTTTACAGATTTTCTTGAAAACGGTGCCAAAATTTTGCTAATTTTACGGGGATTGCGACTATGGGTTTAATTTCTTTTAAAAAAAGCTTTCTCTATCTATATAATTACCTAATACCGATTTTCTCGAAACCGGTGCCAAAATTTTTCTAATTTTTCGGGGATTGTGACGATGGATTTAATTTCTTTTAGAAAGTATTTTTTTATAAAAAAAATCTAATAAAATTATAAATAGACCGATATCTCAAAATTAATGGAAATTAGAGCAACATTTAAATCTTAACGAATTTTCTATCTATCTATATAAAATAGAATGTCTGTATGTCTGTATGTATGTCTGTTCTTTATACACTCTTAAACTATTCGACCGATCTGGACGAACTTTTGCACAGTTACTCTTTACATCCTTGCGCAAAACATAGGCTACTACGGAACCTCGATTATTCACTTACCGATCAGCTACTTTATTCCTTGGTTTTCCCGGGCGTTTTTTCGGGAATTTCGAGATTGCTCGCTCGCGATGTATGCACAGAACTTCGATATTTTATTTACCGATTACCGATTTTATCCCTTTGTTTTCCCGGGCGCTTTTTAAGTCTGTTTGTTCTTTATACACTCCTAAACTATTCGACCGATCTGAACAAACTCCTGCACAGTTACTCTTTACATCCTTGCGAAAAACATAGGTTACTACGGAACCTCGATATTTCACTTACCGATCAGCGTCTTCATCCCTTGGTTTTCCAGGGCGTTTTTTTGGACATTTCAAGATTGCTCGCCCGCGATGTACACAGAACCTCGATATTTTACTTACCGATTACCGATTTTATCCCTTGGTTTTCCCGGATATTTTTTGCAGAGAAATATCGAAGTTCTGTGTATATCGCAAGCGAGCAATCTCGAAATTCCTGAAAAAACGCTCGAGAAAACCAAGGGATGATTACAGTATTTGTTGAATACTATTTTTTATTTAAATTTAATTTCAATTTCAAATTGTTTTACTCTTATTTCATATATAATTCTTTAAGATTTGGTTGATTAGACAGCTTTATAAGGCTTTTATGTATGTACGGATTCCCAGAAATTTTAAATGCCTTTAACTCAAAAACTAATCAACCAAATCTTAAAGAATTATATATGAAATAAGGGTAAAAAAGACTGAAGAATATAATAGAATTAAAAAAATTGCTAAAATCTTAAAATTTTAACCTTTAAGGGCTACATCCCAAGTCTCAACAATTGAGACTTTTCATAAATTGATATTTTTTGACAATTTAGTATTAATTATTAGCAATTTTTTTGATTCTATTATATTTTTCAGTTTTTTCTACCCCTATTTCATATATAATTCATTATGGTTTGGTTGATTAGACCCAGCTTTATAAAGCTTCGATATATGTACGAATTCTCCAAAATTTCAAATGAGAAAAAGAAAGAGAGAGAGAAGGAGAGAAAGAGAGAGAGGGCGAAAGGGCGCTCTATTGCAAAAGCATTGATCGTTTTTTAAATAAAACTGACGTAAGTGTCTAGCCTAGCATCAGCCAATGTGTGCCAAAAAGCCTAAAGTGCGTTCAGTTTTATTGGGAAACAATCAGTGTTTCGCAAAAGGGCGGTCTTTTGCAAAAGGGCTAGTCTTTTTGCAAAAGGGCTAATTTTTTAATTTCAGTTAGAACATCTCAAGTCTTAATAATTGAGACTTCAAAAAATGATGTTTTAGAATAATAAAAAAAGTGAGCAAGTAGAAACTTGCACATTGCTTCCATATAGCTTTTAAGTGTGCAAGTAGAAACTTGCACATTGCTTCCTCATAGCTTTTAAGTGTGCAAGTAGAAACTTGCAAATTGCTTCCTCATAGCTTTAAAGTGTGCAAGTAGAAACTTGCACATTGCTTCTTCATAGCTTTAAAGTGTGCAAGTAGAAACTTGCACATTGCTTCCTCATAGTTTTTAAGTGTGCAAGTAGAAACTTGCACATTGCTTCCTCATAGTTTTTAAGTGAGCAAGTAGAAACTTGCACATTGTTTTCTCATAGTTTTTAAGTGAGCCAGTAGAAACTTGCACATTGCTTTCTAATAGTTTTTAAGTAAGTTAGTAGAAACTTGCACATTGCTTTTTTATAGTTTTTAAGTGAGCCAGTAGAAACTTGCACATTGCTTTCTCATAATTTTTAAGTGAGCAAGTAGAAACTTGCACATTACTTAATCAACATATTATTTCGTTTATAAAGCTTCCTCTATGAGGAAGCCAAATTAAAGAATATTTACTAATAATTGTACATCAAATAAAAAACAAGCTTCCTCATAGAGGAAGCTTTATAAGCGAAATAAAATGTTGATTAAGTAATGTGCAAGTTTCTACTTGCTCACTTAAAAATTATGAGAAAGCAATGTGCAAGTTTCTACTGGCTCACTTAAAAACTATGAAAAAGCAATGTGCAAGTTTCTACTGACTTACTTAAAAACTATTAGAAAGCAATGTGCAAGTTTCTACTGGCTCACTTAAAAACTATGAGAAAACAATGTGCAAGTTTCTACTTGCTCACTTAAAAACTATGAGGAAGCAATGTGCAAGTTTCTACTTGCACACTTAAAAACTATGAGGAAGCAATGTGCAAGTTTCTACTTGCACACTTTTTTGAAAAAGTTCCGGTTTTCAGTTTAAAAAACGTAGGGGAGACCGGGGCCAGATCGACAGTTTTTCTTCGGTGCCGATTTTTAACAACAAAATAAATAATTTTAGTTAAATGTGGTATACCGTTGTAAAGAGTGATCCTTTAGCTACAAAATTTATATAGGAAATTTTTGTCTACGTCGCTTTGTTTAACCGGTATAGAGCAAAAACGACAACGGAGGAAAAATTGAAATCTTAAAAATGCCGGGGCAGAGTCGTCACTCCATAAATACATAATTCCGATTATTTTACATATTAATGATTGCTTTACGGCCTAATTATAAAGTTTTCACTTTATGAACACTTTTATAAGAGCTTTTGAGAAATAAACAATGACGTTGTATCCAATCAACATGTTCCACAATTTTAAGATAGTCTTCATTGGTCTCAAGTAAAAATCACTTTTTTGCCGAAAAAATATAAATGCTCCTATAGATAGCCAAGCGAAAAGAGAGTCGTTTAATTGTATTAGCGGAAGGCGCGTGCAACAACATATAATTATAAAAGTTTTAAGCAAAGCGATCAAAAGTTAACTGTTTCTTGTCAGTTAGATAAGATTTATTTTATTACACTGCATTTTTTACAATTATTTCACAGTTTCCATACAAATATTGTACAATATACATATGTCTAACATGTATATAATCGTTTTATTCGATTTCTGTCGCGATCATTTTATCTCACATATTTATTTATCTATGCGAATTTATTATATCATTATTTAATAACAATTATTATTGTATAAATTACATATAATAATAATAATATAATGTGTTATTTTATATTTTTACCGGGATTGATGTGTTTTATATACGTCCAATGTATACACGTGTATTTTCATATACATACTCGTATATAACAAATATAACAATTAAAGAGGACAGATCACGCACATGTGTTACACGGGCTGTAGCAAAACTTATAGTTAGGAATGAAGGCTATCCTTTGTTGAACGGTTTTATTATTGTACTGAGGACAAGATGATACGTAATGTTTCGCTGAGCATATAACACAAGCGTTAGAATTAGTAGATCCAGTGTCTTTGGCTTTCTCCTGATAATGTGCCTTAACAGATTGTTATCGCACCTGTTGTGGTACAAACTTCCCAGAACGAGATTAAAAATGCTGAAAGCTTAAAACAGATATTTTTATTTTAAATGAAGCATTTCTTCCTCCCATGGCTCTGCGTTACATATTAGAAATAATGGCTTGAACTACATGATATTATGCAAAATAATTTATATATTTATAATTAGAGAGAAAAACGCCATTTACGGTCCAAACTGAATCTTGGGGTAGTCTAACAATAATTTTGTGTAAATTTAAATTAATTTGTGTAACTTCCAAACTCCTTGTCAGTATACGGCGTGTCGATTTTTTCAGTCTTTAAAATATAGCTCTTTGTTGGGACCCTAAACCCCTCCTTCATACCTAAATTAATAATTGATTTAAATTTTGATGCTAATAAGCATCCTCATTAACTCACTGTAAAGAATTTATTTTTTTTTCTGCTAACAATATCAAAGTTTGAACCTGGACGTCCTTACATTCCGTGACGTACAATAACACGAATTTCTTACAACGTAAGACATAGCTGTGATCGATCTATGTGACTATTATACATATGAAGTTTCTTATTATTTTCGAAGATATTAGCGAAAAAATAAAAAAAAAAGAAGTTTTTGGCAAAGATATCGCGACGGAATTTGGGGGTCATGTACATCTCGATGAGCTCTGCAATTTCGGTTCTATGGTCCAACCCTGTATCTGTTATAGTTTCAAAGTTATCACTGATTAACTAATAGACAATAATTTTACAAGTATTGAAAAATTATTTGCTACTAGTTGTTAACATTTGTACATTTGTTTCTTATATAAAACAATGTTAATACTTATTAAATACTCGCGAATATGTCGAAGTAATTGTTGAAACTTGTACAAATTTTATTCAAACTAATGTAAACACATAACAATTTATAACAATTTTGCAATTTGTGCAAGTATGATTGTAACGATTTCACTCTTTATAAAACTCGTATATATGTGTACACATTTTGTAAACTTGTAAAATGTGTAATGGAACAAATTTCTTTTATTGAACATATTTACTAAACATTATCATTTATTATTACAGCGTTATTATCTTTTACTTTTGTTAAATGCGTTCAAGAAGATCTATATGTATTATAAATTATAATTTAACATATTTAGCACGCATGCGCGTCTATCTTGAGATCCAGAGAGGTGCAGAATTTCTTCCATCTCTCTTTCTTAGCTTTGCGTAGAATCTTCCTAGTTTCGATCTTTTGGTCGTGCCAAAGTTGGTAGTTAAGATTTGTTTGATCACTTCTATACCGCATGCAAGCCTCGCTTCGTTTGCGCACCGCCTTTGTACACTCGGGGCTCCACCAAGGGCAGGGAACATTGTTTCCCACCTTGGCGGCTTCTTTGACCGGGGGCGAGAACTGGTTGACCACGTTCATAATTTCGCTACAAGAGGCTCGGTATTGGAGCAAGGGTTTGTTGTCCTCTCTCCTCAAGACCTCCCTTTCGATGTCTTCAGCCTTGTTGATGAGGGTTGATGCAAACTTTTGAACTGTTCCTTAGAAAATTTGCATTTATGTGAGAAAATCGAAAGAGACTTAATTGATCTCTTCACGATAGTGCACACCGGAAGATGGTCACTTCCCATAGTGTCCTGCAAGACGATAACTTCAATAATTGGGGCCACACTGCACGATCCGTTAGTAAGATCGACCGTGGAGAACGCCATCCCCGGAGGGGGTATATAAGTCGGAGCGATAGAACTCACCATCATAAAAGGAAGTTTGTCTAAGAGGTTGGTAATCGTATTACCTGCTGAGTTAGACTGGGGGGCATCCCAGAGCGGATGATGCGCATTGAGGTCTTCCATGATGATCGACATTTTGAATGAATCCGCCAGGAGAAACACAAGTTTCATAAAGACAAGGCTGATTAGGGTGACGATACACCCCAATGATTGCCACGTCCGCCCCCTCGGACCTGACTTTAACCCCGATGCCCTCGACAGAGGGGTCCAAGACACCGCTCAGTTTAATCTCTAAAAAACAAATGTTTTCACGTAGGTAGGAATATCGCGACTAAGGAGATTGTTAATAAACTTATTATACTTCTCTTGTCTCTCAATTAAAGAGTGTCAACTTATTGCATATACATAGATACTAAAACTATGTATATTTTGTGCGAGATTAAAAAATATCGATTACGCGAAAAAATGAACAAGCCTTCGGTGTAAGCCAATAATTAAATAGAAAAATAGGCGACAAATGAAACAAACCAATTCCAATACACGTAATTTTTTATAAAATAGAGATACAAGCCTGAAAAGATGCATGTAATAAGACATATTAAATTAACGCGTTTGTTACATATTTATCTTTAAACATTTTTAGCAGTTTTTGTTTTAAAATAACGAGAAGTGCTAATAAATTCTTAATACAAAATTTTGCATGCTATTGGAGCTAAACCGACGAGCAAGTCGGTTATCTTCTCGCTCGCGAAGTTTGATATCCGCTTGTATATTTTTGATATTACACAATCGTGAGTACCTATATTATGAAAATTACAAAGAGATTTAGTAACAATTTTTCATGGAGAGTTTTTCTTTGATTTGGTAACATTCTTGTTAAAAATTAGATGGCCCTATTGCAGAGTCAGAATTAATCCCGGGTTTTATTGAATTTGATCCGGATTCTCGAAACTGCTCCACATCCGTAATTAAATAATTATCAAAATCATCACTAATACGCGTCTCTCGATCCATTAACCTCTCGACACAAAAATTGGATGTAAATTTCAAAGTACGTTGTTTAGTTGAAGAACTTCTCGGAATATCACCCTGTAGGGTGACTGGTTCTTATTATTAATATAATTTTAAAAATTAAATGTGCGATAGAAAAATTTATTTAAAATAATAGAATTTATTTAAATTATTAGAAATATTAGCAAAGAAATAATGTTTTCTTATTATTAGACTAAGTTAGAGGATAACTTTCATCCTTGAACAAAAGTTCTAAAGCACGAGATCCTAATATCAACGGTTCGTCATTCGTGGCACTTTTTTGATTTGATCCTGATTTCCGTATAAAATGTTTGTCTCGTGTAACATTTTTTTTCTTCCATATATATTTTGTTATGGAGTCTGATGTAACAGATTCGTCTGCCGAGGCATCTTTCTTTATTCATGTTCGGCGACGACAGATATGAAGGTCGAGTCACGAGATTTCAAATGTTATAAGAAAAGACTTTATTCTTTTCGATAAGTATTCTCCTATTAATGTTATCACTGTTATCAGTAGTAGTTCTATCTTATTGATAAAAGGACAGTAGTAAAGCAAACATGGGTATAATTATTTTTTTTAGAATAAATAAAAATAAAAAATAGGAAAAAGTTTTAAAAGAAAAAAAAGAAGGATGAAAGGAAAAAAGTAGATATCTAAAAAAAAAAGAATTATGTTTATTCTTGACAAAGCATGTGGTTACAAACGGGTATATTTCAATTTTTAACTATTGGTTTTTGACAGAACCACCACCTTGAAATTATAAATCCTGCCAATTTAGGATTAATTGAAGGCTTTCGTACAGAGGGATGTAAATTAAGAAACTCCATTTTGAGAAAAATGACCAACATTATATATACATATTTAGGTATATATAACTGCCAAATTACTATAACAAAAACTTGTGCTATAAAAATTTGTTTTGGTTTTTTTCTGAAACTTTTATAAATGTTTTGCAATAAATAAAAATATTTTAATTATTGCAAAGAAATGTAAGAAAAATACATTTTGTTTAATGTTACTTACATCCCTATGGCATGACAACAGCAGTTTTGGGGAAAAACGGAGACAATTATTTGTGTCACTTTAAAAAAAAAAATTTATTTCTATACGAGGATTGACAGGAATTGAAAGAACCATTTAGCTTGGCTAAAGAAAACTATTAGATGAAGAGAATGCGCGACATGGTTTTTTCGGGTACTTTATATAATTGCACTTATTGTTAAAGAGTTGGCTGTTGACTTTCTCTCACGCGCAGAACGAATTGTTAACTGTTACCAAGTACCGTTACATTTCACATGTAATTATAATTGTAACGGTAACAAAAAGGGATACATTTATTAAAAAATAACGTTTGCGCTAGTATCACGACGAAATTTTTGACGGATCTTCCGCGAGTTCGTTCTTCTTGATAAGAAAATGTTCAAGGATCCTAGAACATGATCCATGATACGATTCCGCGTGGGCCAAGTCGAAGAATCCTCGCATGTTGGCCTCAATCGTTCCAATAAAAATATTTCCTCTCACTCTGTATCAGAGTATTCAAGTAGACGGGAATTTTTTTTATATATACATATGTATCTAGATTAATTTTTATAATAATTAATAATACTAGCCAAGTCACTTGGTAGATAATTCTACCGATTAGATAGAATTTTATAAAAATGTATTATTTATACGCAATAAAACTATTCTACAATGGTACGTAAACGCGATGGAATATATATTAGTTTTTTGATGATATATAACTCATAAATAATTCTATAATATACTTTTCTTTTTATGCAATTATATGCAATTATATGCAATTATATGCAGAATAAATTGTATAAAAAGAAACGTATATTATAGAATTATTTATGATTTATATATCAGCAAAACTAATATATATTCAATCATGCTTACGTACCATCGTAGAACAGTTTTATTCGCAATAATACATTTTTATAGCATTTTGTCTAATTGGTAGAATTATCTACCAAGTGAATTGGATACCTTGAATCTTTACAGTTTAATAATTTATGTCCTACTTCTCGTTTTATATTTTATTTCGCCGATATCTTAACTGATCTAAAATTAATAATGTAAGTTTTCCTTGAACTATTTGTTAAATTCTGTTAAAAGAATAAGCCGGTAAACACTTGGCCTCGGCTTGAGTGTTTGTTTTGATTTTGGAGTATCCCCGCCACGCCGCTCGCGTACACTACGTCACGCGGCCCGCGCGCCGCGCACCGTTGTCTAGAAAGTTGTCCCGTAATTCGCGGCATTTGACATTCGTGCGCCGGAACTCGAGCTGGCAGATAAGCTATGTGATCCGCTCCGTGTATTACCGGCATTTTAATGAATATTCACTTGAAAGAATAAAGATTTTGACGCGTGCAATTATTATTTCCAGAAATAATTATTGCGCGTATATGTTAATATCGATTATCTTGGACGCTGTTATACATATAATTTGATTTGTACATTTGTATTTTACAGATCACGTAGCGGGACGATGCAGTTACGACTGGTTACGACTCCGCTGTTGTGCATCGGTGCCGATTGCCGGTGAGTCACCTTTTATATATATATAGTAAATACCTTTATTAAGCTGGACCCCCCTCCCCCCACCAGCGCAAAATAAAAGTTCGAACCTAGCGCAATGTACTATTGAAATATACCGAAATCCGATTTTGTTGCTAACTTTAACACTTGCAAAATAAATAGTTTATTTCGCGCTCTCTCGACGGGCGTTAAGTATCTTTTCGGGAACTTAATGCGCGGCGCGAGCGCGCAGCCGGGGTGGATTATTAATTTTGCAAGTGTTAGAGTTAACAACAAAATCGGATTTTGCTTTATATTGATAGTACATTGCCCGTAGATTATTTTAGTACCAAAATCATATAAGTAACATATTATTTAAGTGCAGCTGACATCATAACTCGCCGGTGCAGTCCTAAGTGGTATTTTTAAAAAACTGTTTTTTGAACATGTTTTTATGTTATCTTAGAGCAACAAATTAGCAACAAATTAGCAACAAATTTTAGTATTTTTGTTTAAATAGCACTTTTACTAGGTTTGAACTTATTTTGCGCTGGTGAGGGGTCCAGCTTTGGAAGTTCTTTAATAAGTATAGTATTGGATCAATACGAGGATTGACAGGAATTGAAAGAACTATTTAGCTTGGCTAAAGAAAACTTTATTAGATGAAGAGAATGCGCGTCATGATTTCTTCGGGTACTTCATACAATTGCACTTATTGTTAGAGTTGGTTGTTGACTTTCCCTCACGCGCTGAAAGAATTGCTAACTGTTACACTAAAAAAAAAAACGGTCGTTACAACTATAAAATATGAACAAATAGCACTTCAACTATTTTTTTTTAGTTATAGAAATCAAAATATTATAGTGAATTGAAATACAGAAATATTGTCGGACTTATTAAATTAATTAAATAACATGATTAATACAACTAAATAAAATATTTTAATTAAAGTAATTTAAATCGACCGTGACTGGCAATATATAACGTCTTTCCGATATGAACATTGAAAAACTGTGAGCCAACTTGGTTTGTCGGATTCACACAGCACTTTTTCGGATCAATCATCGAGACATTATTAATTTCGACCATGGGTTTTGGTCAGTTGATGTAATTTCTAAATTAAATAGTTTAAATTTTTATTGCGAAAAAATATTACCCCAGCCAGGGTTTGAACCTGGAACCTCCCGTATACCGTGCGGGTGTCGTGCCAATTCGACCACTGGGGCTGTGGTAATATTTATCGCAATAACAACTATAAGATGGAGCACCGATTCTTCGGTCGACGGTGTATAATAAACAGAATAATAAATTTCTTTCGCCAGTATAGAATAACAATTAAAGTAATTTAAATCGACCGTGACTGGCAATATATAACGTCTTTCCGATATGAACATTGAAAAACTGTGAGCCAACTTGGTTTGTCGGATTCACACAGCACTTTTTTGGATCAATCATCGAGACATTATTAATTTCGACCATGGGTTTTGGTCAGTTGATGTAATTTCTAAATTAAATAGTTTAAATTTTTATTGCAAAAAAAAATTATTGCGAATTTTTTTTTGCAATAAAAATTTAAACTATTTAATTTAGAAATTACATCAACTGACCAAAACCCATGGTCGAAATTAATAATGTCTCGATGATTGATCCGAAAAAGTGCTGTGTGAATCCGACAAACCAAGTTGGTTCACAGTTTTTCAATGTTCATATCGGAAAGACGTTATATATTGCCAGTCACGGTCGATTTAAATTACTTTAATTGTTATTCTATACTGGCGAAAGAAATTTATTATTTTGTTTAATATATTTTAAGTAAATTATAATTCAGTAAACTACATTGTTAAAATTCCAAAAACTATATTTCTTTAGTTAATACATGATTTACATAGTTATTTTAGAATTTGTACATAAATATGTATTCATGGAATTAAAATTATATAATCCATGTTATTATTTCCATGAAGTTTGTGCACACTATTAGTTCTCTTAACCATCAATTCAGTTGCAATAACTACAAAATAGTACCCCTGTGAAGTTAGCCCCCCATTATTTAAAAAATTTATTTCTTTTAAGAGTTCTGTAAAGATTTCTGAAAAGATTTATGATAGTTCCAGAGTTCTTGATAGTTTTAAGAAATAGTTTTGGCCATTATATATAAAGGCATGAAAATGCGTTTCAAAGTATGGAGGGCTAACTTTACGCAGCTACCCATTTTTGAAAAACACTATTTTTTATTAGTTTTGGGTAGATTTTATATAGTTTTAGTTTCTGATACATTTCAGAAATAGTTCTGCTCAAAGAAGTAAAGAAAATTGAGGTTGAAATTTTTGCTATTATTGTTTAAAATTTAAATATCTGGTATCTTACAAACCGTTGGTCCGATCGCTTTGCGTCATAAGACTTTTTGTCATAACTCGTCGAGAACTGCCCAGAACTCTTGTCAGAACTACTCGGAACTTTGAAAAAATTTTTGACCTCGGGACAGAAAATTTTCGCTATCATTGTTCAAATATCTGGTATCTTGAAAACCGTTGGTCCGATCGCTTTGCGTCATAAGACTTTTCGTCAGAACTCGTCAAGTACTACCTAGAACTCTAATCAGGACTACTCGGATCTTTAAAAAAATTTTCGACCTCGGCACTTGGTGCGAGATGGTAAGATCAAAATATTTTTTAGAGTTTCGAGTAGTTCTGATTAGAGTTCTGGGTAGTTCTCGACGAGTTCTGACAAAGTCTTATAACGCATCGCGATCGGACCAACGGTTTGCAAGATACCAGATATTTAAACGACGGTAGCGAAAATTTTCAAGTCCTGAGGTCGAAAATTTTTTCAAGAGTTCCAAGTAGTTCTGACGAGAGTTCTGGGTAGTCCTCGACAAGTTTTCGACGAAAAGTCTTATGACACAAAGCGATCGGACCAACGGTTTGCAAGATACCAGATATTTAAATGATGATAGCGAAAATTTCAACTTAGGTTTTTTTTTTACTTTTTCAAGCGGAACTATTTCTGAAATTTATTAGGAATTCTAGAACATTATAAAATCTACCCAGAACTCTAACAAAAAATAGTGTTTTTCGAAAATGGGGGGCTGCGTGAAGTTAGCCCCCCATACCTTGAATCGCATTTTCATGCCTTTAATGACCAGAACTATTTCTTAAAACTATCAAGAACTCTGGAACTATCAGAAATGTTTACAAAACTTAAAAAAAATTAATTTTTTAAATAATGGAGGGCTAACTTCACAGGGGTAACCTTTAGCCCAGTCAAAATAGGTCCGATTTAGGCGGTTGCGGACGAAATAATTCTGATAGTTTTAAAACTTGGTAGAGATGTTTGTTTAGGCTTACTAATAAACGTCTAAAAAGTCTTGATATATTGGAGGTGAGCGTTTGCCGCCATCTTGAAAAACAGGTGCACTTTTTCGGTTTTTTTGCATATATCGTAAAATATTGACTTTATTGAAAAAATAGTTATCAAAATAAAAGCTTATTAAATTGTATACAAAAAAAGTATTATTCAAATTTTTTATAACTATAATACTTTTCGAGAAAATTGGCTGCGAATGTCGCGTGAATAGCTCCAAATACTGTCTATATTATATAGGGTGTACCAGACCTCGCGTATCACCCGTTAATGGTAGTTTCCTGAGATCATTTGGAGACAAAAATCTTAATGTTAAAATGTCGAGGCTGCCAAATTGTCATCCCGATATTTGTCGGTCTTGTAAACAATGTACAAAGAAATAATGTAAATAATAATTTTAAATATTTCTATAAAGTTGAATAAAGTGTGGAAGAGCTGTTTTGACATGCAATGTCTCTGAGTGCGTAAAATTTTGACAAGCACACTAGTAAACTTTGAACTTTTTCTGTTTAAACACTGTAGCAGCCTTGATATTTTGGCATTAGGATTTTTGTCTTCGAATGATCTCAGCAATCTACCATTAACGGGTGATACGCGAGGTCTGGTATATTCTGTGTACAGGTAGAAATACTCTAAATGATTATAAGGGGTGATATTTCTCACATAAATTTAAGACGAAAACTTCATATGACCATATGTCCGAAACGGCTTAGTTTCAAAAATACAGGGTGTCAAAGTTGAAGGAAGAAATGTTTTTTCCAAAAATTTCGGAAACCACGGGTTATTTTTGATGAATCTTTAAACATACACAATGTTTCATCAAAATAACCAGTGGTTTTCGAAATTTTTGGAAAAAATGACATTTTTCCTTCAACTTTGACACCCTGTATTTTTGAAACTATGCCGTTTCGGACATATAGTCATATGAAGTTTTCGTCCTAAATTTATGTGAGGAGAATATAACAGGATTAGAAAAGTTACCAATAATTAATACTGTCCAAAAACATCAATTTTTAAAAAGTTTTAAGTGGTTGAGACTTGAGATATAGTCTTTAAAGGTTAAAGTTTTATAATATTGGCAATTTTTCTAATTCTATTATATTCTTCAGTCTTTTCTACCCCTATTTCATATATAATTCTTTAAGATTTGGTTAATTAGTTCTTGAGTTATAGAAATTTTGGTAATTTTGGCACATACACACACATACGGACATTTTTTAAAATTGCGATTTTTTGACGTTTTAGAACATTCTGAATACATTAGCAGTGGCAACTAAATAAAAAATTTTTTTACGAAAACAAAGCTTCCTCTATGAGGAAGCAATTGGAGCTATTTACGCAACATTTTCAGTCAATTTTCTCTAAAACTTACATCAAAAAATTGAATAATATTTTTTTTGTAGATAATTTAATAAGTTTTTATCTTGATAATTATTTTTTCAATAAAGTCAATATTTTACAGTATAAATAATTCTTTCTAAATCGAGTACTTAATCAACCGTTTTATTAAATGAAAGAATTAGAAAATACCTTGATCTTATTATCAAGGTATTTGATACTCAATTATATCGTTTGGACAAACTTCGCCGCAATTTCATCGGTAAGCGCAAAAACGTAGTTCCCCGCGCTGGGCTCGTGATCGAGGAGCCGCGATCACGTGCTGCGAGACGCGTCGCGCTCCCCTATTCGTCGGACCACCAAAGTTAATGGCGCCGGCACGACGTGGTAGCTACAGTGCGCGAACAGCGATTCAGCTAGCTTGCTGATTGGTTCGTGACCTGTCCGCGGCGATCTATCCCGCGATGAAAAACTGAGCTTTCGAGCAACCCCTGCGTCGCGTCGTGAAACCTCGCGTACTGCGTAGTAACAACCACTGGAGAAAGCAACTCGAAGCAATCGTGCGAATCAGTTCGAGTCTGAATGTCCTATTCGTAACGTCGTACCGCTGTACGCAGTAACATTCGAACGAGCAGGGGTAGGTCGTGCCGCGAGACGTTCCGCATAGCATCACGCGTTATTTTCCATCGGTTTACATCTTGATTCTTCTCACTAATAATTCGCAAGTGTTGGTTCCTTCGATGATTATATTAATTTATATTGAACTTTGACGATTTAACGTTTCGCGACTTTCGCGTGTTTCGCGACAACAGTAGTTTGTCGAAATAGATACCTCGCGCGATCTTTTATTAGAAGTGAGAACCACTATGTAATAGTAAAGAATTATAAAATACAGAGTTTCCATTTATTTTCTCGTAGACTCAAGGAGACTCGAGGAGAAGGTCCAGTAGACCTCCCAGGAGAGGCATCGGGCCTCGGCGGAAAGGCAGTAGCGCAACAGCAGACATCAGCAATCAACATGCGATTAACGGCGTTACTGTGAGTCCCTATCGTTTAATTAATTTAAATGTTTTATCAAATGTTTTATGAATACTGGTTTCTGCATATAGTTCGCGTATGTTTATTATTGTGCACCGATTTTACATCTTTTTGGTTTTTGCAAATCTTGCATTGCCTGTCTGATCCTATTTTATTAAATTCCTTCCAAATAGAATCGTGATGCCAGAGTGCACCGATTTTACATGTCTTCTTGAAGTTTTTTCAGTAAATATTCCCTCGCATTCGGGGCACTTATAGAAATTCTTTTAATTCTAATATATAAATTAATATATAATTTAAATTTAAAGATTGTGTTTCTTTTCATGCATGTAATGAATCAGAATCGTGAATAGTATCGAAATAAGGAAAGGAATATTCGGCATACATTGATTTTATAATTTTAAATTTTACCGGTGGCAAGACGGTTGATACGCGACACTTGTTTTTATCACGCATACAATAGGCCGCGTCGTACGCCGCGGCACCGCGCCCCGCATGACCCCGCGCCGTGTTTACGGAAGGTCGTCGCGCTATCATTCTTGCACCGACCATCGAATAAACAGGTGCCCGTACTTGTCGCTCCGTGTGTATTTTTCCCGGAATGCGATGTAATATGTACAAATAGCGAATATTGCACGTATCAGAAAGATACTTTCGTTCTTTATTAACTATCGGATTCGCCTACATAACTAAATGACTTTCGAGATTCACTGTGTCGAGGCAGTGGTCGTTTAATTATTGCGAAGTCTCGCTCGTGTCTCGCGTGATTTATCCATTGGAGATTAAAACGAACAGAGGATCTAAATTCCAAATTAACATTTTGCCGCGATTTACTTACCGGACGATAATTATTGCTCGAATTTAAATGTATCCACGTCGTGTTTCGGTTTATTCATCAAGCCACGGAATTTGTAGATTTGTATAACTTCTTTTGGAATTAATACTTTACGTGTCAGTTGTGTTAAGAAATATTTAATAACGTATTCTCTATTCTTTTTCTAATCAAATCGTTTAATCATATGTTTCAGAAAGTAACGACCACTGTGTCGGATACCACTCGGCGAAGAGACTTTGACCTGGTAAAATCGTCGGGTTAGTTATCCTCCCTCTCACGCGATTATTTCTCGCGGTTTTTTTGCGTGTTGTATCGCGTTCGTCTCGTAATTAATTTCATTATCACGGGAGTGCCGTGCAAAGTATCGCGCAATAGTTATTACCGGTGTTTTCGCGAGTGTTAATTGTGCCAAGTGTCTACGACCTGGAGAGTGTCGCGTCGAGGGATTAGTCCTACGAAGCTGATAACCTGGACAATCTGAGAGGAGGAGAAGGCATTGGGCGCTGGCGGAGCAACCTTATGGTGAGTATTATTTAATAATATTTCTTATTTGTGCAAAATTTTTCCTATTTTCGAATCATTTTATTTCGATTTAGGAATATTAATTAGAGGAAAATATTTATAAAATTTTATTTATCGAAGTTTATAGTTTCTGAAAATTCTTACAATGCACAATGGTTCTTTTCTAAAATTATTTTCGTAATATTTGAATATTGAAAACAAATAAAAAATTTAACATGTATAACAATTAATTTTTGAAATATTAGTTAGAACGCTATTTTAATGTAGATGTTATATTTGTGTGTTACAGAGTCAACGTTGCAACTATGTAGGTATATAGTTGTATATAATGACTCCGTTGTTGCGCATCGGTCGGTGAGTGAGAAAGTAATTTTTTTATTGAGGTAACGGATCTACGACAATTATACATATAATTATATAGCAAATACGTCTCGATACATTGATGTACCTATATGTCAAATTAGGACAATAAATTACTGTATAAAAGTATTTCATCTTATAGATCCGTTGCCTTAAAATGGATAGGCTGTTTTTTTTACAAATACTTAATCTTGGAATAATTTTTGTTAAGTATTTATCGATTTATTACGTGCGGCTCTGCTTGAGAAAGTATTTGCACATTTTGCATACGAAGAGTTTACAAAATAGAGCACACAACGTTTATCAAGCTATGTATATGCATGGTTTATCGTCTGCATTACCTGCTTATTCTGCAGCGACACAATTTTTGAATAAAATTATATAAAATGTTAAGAAAAATATAAATAACACAAAAATTTATTTTATTGAAATAACAGAATTTTATTTTGCATAATATAAAATATATATTATAATAAATTTGTTTGTTGTTGATGGTGGCTGATACAACCTTGACAAAAGTTCGCACACCAAGGCGGAAGGACTTTCAAATAACGGCTCCAAATTATTAAGATACACTATATATTTAATGTCAATGTTGGCGGTAGAGGCGAGCAGTATTACAAATTGCACTGTCGATGCGGTTAAATGCACGCACTCTTGTCTTTGGTATTACGGAGACGACAACGGTATTTGAAACACGGTACTGAGACGAAGCACCGCGACGTAAACTCGTTCGCGGGCGACAGAGCTCGTAATTCGCTCTGAGTTCGAGGCGCACGTGGAGATGCACTCAGATGCACGCCGCACAGCCGGTACGGTCCTCGCGGGTAGTGCAGGGAACCGATCTCACGAAAAGGCGTAGGCGCGTTATCTCAAGATGCACGTTACAATTGCCAAATTCGAACCGTCTTTGTACACGTAGGAATGTCGACTCAGGCGATCATCGTCTTCTGCCGACCCGAGCGTTGTTTACGCCGACGGATCGGGCCGGCTCGGCCTCGCTCGTCACGCGGAACGCTGAACGTACGGCACGCGGGCGCGAGCGGAGCGCGCGCGAGATCGGGTGAAAATTAATATTAAATTGAACGCTTATTTCTAAACATACCGCCCGCCTCGAATGTATAATTGCATTCGAAAAGCTTACGGTATAGACATGGTACTTATGCTAATGGTTATACAACTATATACACTGATGAAAAATCGGTACAATATTTTACATGGTTTATAATTAAATTGATCGCTAAAGACGTACGATCGCCGTTAGGGGGTGGTTCCGCCCGCCGTGGCAGAATTCTTTGATTCTTCGATATTAATCTCGACGGGGAGGAAACAGAGCTTGACAATCGGTCGTTTGTACTCAGATCGATGCGTCTTTACGGTAGCTACACGAGTCAGGCCGTCATCTCCAGGATGACAAGCGGTAATGCGGCCGAGTTCCCATTGGCACGGAGGGACCAAGGGGTTGCGCAAAAGAACGATTTGGCCAACTCTGGCTAGTCGCTGGACAACGCGCCATTTCGGGCGTTGTTGAAGGGAATGCAAGTAGTCGCTCGACCATGACCTCCAAAAAACTTCGGTTAACTGCTGGATCATTTGCCAGCGCGACAGCCTTGCTTCGTTAAGATCGAGCACGCTAGGCTCAGGAGGGGCGATAAGAGCGGTACCGACGAGAAAATGACCAGGCGTCAAAGCTTGGTAGTCATCAAGACTATCGGAAACGGGAGCAATAGGCCTGGAATTCAGACACGCCTCAATCTTACAAAGAAGCGTGGTCATCTCCTCGAAGGTGAGCGTATGGGGACCGATGCATCGCTTTAAATGATGCTTTACGCTCCGAACGCCGGCTTCCCAAAGGCCTCCGAAATGAGGCGCTGCGGGAGGTAGAAAATGCCACTCAGTTTTGTCGGTTGCGAGTCGGTTTATAAAATTCGGATCGCGGATTGTTTGCGAGTACGCTTGTGAAAGTTCTCGATCAGCGCCTTGAAAGGTCGTACCATTATCGGAGTACATGGCCTTTGGTAGTCCTCGGCGAGACACAAATCGCTGATACGCGGCCAGGAAAGTCGCAGAACTCTAGTCACTTACAAGCTCTAAGTGAATGGCTTTGGTAGTTAAGCATACGAACAATGCTATGTAGGCCTTTTGAGACTTGTGTCCGCGTCCGGGAGCGGTACGAATAGCGATGGGACCTGCATAGTCGACGCCGGTATGTATAAAGGCTCGAACGGTACGGTTAACTCGGGCTTCCGGTAGGTCTCCCATAAGTTCGATCGGTGTTTCGGCACGTTCGCGTGTGCATTGGATGCACTTGTATAGCACAGAGCGAACGGTTGCTCGAGAACGGAGAATCCAAAACTCACTCCGAAGTGACGCGAGGGTGAGCTGAGGCCCGGCATGTAAAGTTCGTAAATGATGGTGCTCGATAAGGCGAGACAACAACGGATGTGACCGCAGAACGATCGGATTTTTTGTTGTACCGGGAAGACATGCATGGCGCAGCCTTCCGCCTACGCGGATAAGGCCATCAGGATCCAAGTAGGGATTGAGAGGGGAGAGCGGACTGGTTTTTGGCAGCGCGGTTTTGTTTGTCAACGCTGTGAGTTCGTGGGGAAACAACTCGGCTTGCATGGTTTTGAGCCAGTAATGTTTAGCTCGTTGAATTTCTTCAGGTGACAAACGTGTAGAGTAGCCATCGATGGGCAGGGTGGAGCGTCGTCTCAATAGGAAGCGGTAAAGGTACGCGGTAATTCGGAGTAATTTAGGCCAGGAAGAGAAACGCGACGAAAGATCCCAGCTCGGTGTCGCATAGGCGGTGTGAGCGGGTTGTTCTCGGCGTTCCTCGAGGGGGATTTCTGGTGGTAATGGAGGGCACGTATTCGGCCAACAGTCGGGTGGTTGGCGTAGCCATAAAGGGCCTGACCACCATAAACTGTGAGTTTGTAACGCGTCGGGAGCGATGCCGCGGGACGCGCAGTCTGCAGGATTATCGTGCGTCGGGACGTGACGCCACGAGGCCTCAGGAAGCTGTGATTGGATGGCGGAAACACGATTGGCTACAAAGGTTTTCCATCGAGATGGAGATTGCTTCAGCCAGGCTAGGACAATCTGAGAGTCTGTCCAACAGACGGTCTCAAGGTGAGGTAGCTGAAGAGCGGTACGAACGTATAGGAGTAGGTTAACGAGTAGGTGAGCTGCTTTCAACTCCAGGCGGGGAACACTTAGCGTTTTGAGTGGGGCTACTTTTGACTTGGCCATAACGATTGAGACCGAAACGGAGCCGTCGACATGGACGAGTCGAAGGTATACGGCGGCTGCGAATGCCTTCGTCGAGGCATCGCAAAAGCCATGAAGGGAACAATGAATGGTATGAGGTCCATGTCCGGTCCACCGCGGTATCTTGATCGCATTAAGGCTTGGAAGTTTGTCTCGGTATTCTGTCCAGGCATCTAGCTGTTGGCTGGGAAGTTCCTCATCCCATGTGCATTTAAGCAACCACAAAGTTTGCATAAGTATTTTCGCGGTTATAATGACGGGTGTGGCCCATCCTAAAGGGTCAAAGAATTTCGCGATAGTTGAAAGGACCATTCGTTTTGTCTTAGACAGAAAGGAAGGTATGGAAACACGAAATTGGAAAACGTCGAGCGATGGATTCCAAGTGATTCCTAAGACTTTGATTTGCTCGTCGTCCTGAAGGACTTTGTGAGTGGCTAAGCCATGATCGGAAGGATCGATGTCGGACAGAAGGTCAGATGAGTTGCTTGCCCATTTTCGGAGGCGAAAGCCGCCTTTATCAAGGAGCGCGATTAATTGGTCACGGGTTTGACGCGCGAGAACGGGATCATCGGCACCGAACGCAGCATCGTCAACATAGATTTGACGGAGTAAAACGAGCATCGCTAATGGAAACTCGGCTCCGTGGTCAATGGCGAGTTGCTCTAAAACGCGGAGAGCGAGGTATGGAGCGGCAGCACTGCCATAGGTAACTGTCAAGAGGATATATTCCTTTACAGGCTCGTCTGGCGACGGTCGCCACAAAATGCGTTGGTAGGTGATGTCGCGTGCATCGACCAAGATCTGGCGATACATTTTTACAATGTCAGCGATATAAATGTACCGGGGCTGACGTAACAGAATGATGACAGTAGGCAAATCCTTTTGGAGTTTTCGTCCTATTAACATGTGGCTGTTTAGCGACATGCCATTAGTGGTTGGGGAAGAAGCGTTGAATACTACGCGCAAACGAGAGGTCGCACTGTCTTCTCGTAAGACGGCATGATGCGGGATGTAATACGATTGTGGTAGCGCGGTAGCTTCATTGGGTGAGACTTCGATCATGTGACCGAGTTGCTCGTATTCAGCGAGAAATTCGCGGTAGGCTGAGGCTAGATTGGGATCTCGCTGGAGTCGGCGTTCTAATTGATGGAACTTCGCTAAGGCAATAGAGCGGGACTCACCTAACGGTATAGGCGGTCCGGTTTTTAAACGGTAATCTAACCACATACCGTCCTTGCGGAGTACGGGAGTGAGTGGCTATAAAATGTTCCTCACATTGGCGTTCCTCAGGGCTGAGATGTGCCTTCTGAGGTATCTTCCTCGACTTCCCAAAATCGACGGATGTCGAAATCAAGAGCCTCGTAGATATCACCGTGGTAAACGGATACGGATGATGGAGAGGTAGGAGGTGGTGCGATTGGACCGGAGATGATCCAACCGAGGGTAGTGTTTTGCGCGGTTGGTTCGTTGACGGAACCTTTTCGAACACCGTCAAGCACGAGCATGCCGAATAAGTCGGCCCCTATAATGACGTCAATCGGATCGGGACTCATGGGTTCACTATCGGCTAGGTTGAGCCCGGCGATGTGCTTCCATTGACACACCGTTTCGATTCGACTCGGAATATATTTTGTTAACGACGGAAGGATTAACGCGGTAGTCGAGTAAGCAGGTGCATCGCGAGACGCAGGGGTTATCGTAATTTGAGCAGCGTGTCGCACAACTGACTGGGTTTCACCGATACCCGTAACGAAAACTGCTCGTTTAATTCTCGGCAATCGAAGGGACTGTGCAAGCGATCCAGTCATCAACGTTGACACAGATCCTTGATCGAGTAATGCGCGGACAGTGACGTAGCGACCGGAGTTAGAGTGTACGCGAACGCGTGCAGTGGCGAGTAAAACTTTAGAGTTTGGCGCTACGGTTTTTGAGATCAAATGCGTTGCAATCTCATTGGTTTTCTTTTCGGTACTGGCGGGAATTGAGACAGAAACGGATTCAGTCTCGGTCGGCTTGACGAGGTTATCGAAATGTAACAATGAATGATGTCGCTTTTGACATTGTCGGCAAGCGTGAGAACTCGTACATTCTCTCACATTATGTTTGGTACTGAAACAATTCAGACAGCGCTTATTTTTTCTAATAAAGTCGGAACGTTGGGATGGAGTTTGCTTTAAAAACGCGGGGCACTGATAAAGCAAATGATTCTCTTTACACAGAGCACATGCGAACGGAACTGCGGAAGCAGAGTGCGACGCAAGTGATTTTTTCTTCGCGGGTTCCACAGATTTTTCTTTTGTCGATGGCAAGATCGCTTCTAAGGCGCGAATGCGCGATTCGAGAAATTGATCTAATTCACGATAACGAGGGTAATCCATGGTGTCCCCTAGCTTGAGTTCCCAAGCTTTTCGCGACGATTATCAAGTTTTTGAGCAACAAGAAAAACTAGCAAATCATCCCAATGTTCGACAGCTCGACCGAGATTTTTGAGAGCTTGAATTGACGCGTTAGTTTGATCGCGAAGGGTCCGAAGATCTTTGGAGGTTTCTGCGGTAAATGACGGAAGATTTAATAGGCTTTGTAAATGAATCGTTATGATACGACGTTTATTATCGTAACGAGAGACGAGGATATTCCACGCGACTTCGAAATTGTTATTGGTAATCGCGAGATGTTCGAGCGCGGTACTTGCATCCCCTTTTACACACGAGCATAAATAATGCATACGCTCAACATTCGATAAACTAGGTTCGTTATAAACCATTGACTTAAAACGATCGCGGAATTCTCCCATTTGTCGAAGCTCCCGTCGAATGTAGGTAGGTTGATCCTCGGTAGATGCGATGTTGCACGGTAGGAATCAGAAACGCCACTTACGTTACGTGAAGTTGCATTTGGAGTGTCAATCTCGTGGGCTTCAAGTACCTCGGCCATGAAGTTCCGCAGCCTCGGTAGTAAGCGTCCTCACAGGCGATGATACGATTCTCGGTGAAGTAGGCGTCGGTAGCTCTGATTTTGTCGTCGGCAAGAAGCTCTATTTTTGTCATCCATCTCTTGGCATTGGGCAAACATCTCTTTCAATGTCGAGAGACGTTTGTCGGGTGACGGCTGTTGTCATCTTAGCTTGACCGAGCTTCTTGAAATTAGGCAGCACTCGAGATATAGAATTCAAGAGTCGCCTTTGTGTGGCAAGAAGTTCCTCAACGGTCGACATGGCGAAAAGAATAATTTTCAATAATAGGAACCGTGAAAGTCACAAACAGTTTTTTTCTCCTTGGCAAGCGATCCGGCTCGAAGGACCAAAATGTTTGTTGTTGATGGTGGCTGATACAACCTTGACAAAGGTTCGCACACCAAGGCGGAAGGACTTTCAAATAACGGCTCCAAATTATTAAGATACACTATATATTAATGTCAATGTTGGCGGTAGAGGCGAGCGGTATCACAAATTGCACTGTCGATGCGGTTAAAATGCACGCACTCTTGTCTTTGGTATTACGGAGAACGACAACGGTATTTGAAACACGGTACTGAGACGAAGCACCGCGACGTAAACTCGTTCGCGGGGCGACAGAGCTCGTAATTCGCTCTGAGTTCGAGGCGCACGTGGAGATGCATCAGATGCACGCCGCACAGCCGGTACGGTCCTCGCGGGTAGTGCAGGGAACCGATCTCAA